>ML784022.1:476909-499120 GCA_009831015.1 Picea engelmannii
TAAGGAAGAATGAGCCTCCTTTGTGTGAAGAGGAGGGTGCTCCTAATATAATTTGGTATGTTCCAATGGAAAGTTTCTTGAAAATAATTCTATGTGAGGATGATGAACGTGGAACTAAGCAGCCAAAAGAATGGCCTTCAAATCTTGAAAAAATTTCTTACTGGTTAAAGAAGGATGTGCATTTCATCTCAGATACAGAGCATTGGAAAACGATTTGCAACAACTCTATTTTCACAACGAGTTTAGGTTATGAATGTTGTCCCAATTGATGCTCCAAACACGCTTCCAAATATCTATGAGTGTGGTATATTTGGTATATATCATGACTAGTGTGATTTTTTTAATCCTTACCATAGACCATATGATATTTTTGCATGTCGATCACTTTTTCTCTAAGCTGAAGAAAAAGTGCAAACTAGTTCCTGTAATGGAAGATGTTGAAAGAATTTTAAGTCCAAAAACTGAAATTGCTTCAAGTCAGCATGGAACTTGCTTCGCCAAATATTGAGACAGGGTAGCATGAGGAGCATGTATTACTATGTTTACAAATAATTATGAAAATCTATGTCACATCACGATGCAAAGAGACATTGTTCGGTGGAAATTGCATGCAAACGAAGGAAAATCTTGAAAAACCGCCACATGGGTTTTTTGGGGAACAAGAACATTTGGGTTCCAACTAGATGGTTTCCCAGAATTATAAAGGATATAAGAGATAAGAAAGATTATTTGAATTGATATCTCCCAAAAATTTAGTTGTGGGCTATTTTTTTGTGGTTAGTTTATTTTTGAAATTCATGCTCTATTTTTTAGATCCATGAGAATCTATTCTATGAAATATTGATTAAACAATACCTTCAACAACATTCAATCAACACTCCAAGAAATATGATATTGATATTCAATCAATTCACTCTTCCATGCCTCCAATAGATGTTATAGTGCTAAAAGTATTTGTTATGAAGGCAATTACTGAGAAGTCTTTCCTTTGTTGCAGAAGGATGTTGAGTTATCAGACTTAAAATATAAAGGTACAAGTAAATGGTATGTGGATACCATCCTCATGCAACATCAAGACTTTCCATATTGAGGTGAATTGATATTAACAACAATTAGAATGGGAAAGTGTGTGAATGATAAAGATCTCAGTTCGATGTTGGACTAAAAATAGCAACAATGAATTTATCTAGCATGATTATCATTGTTTATTCAGCCGATGATGACATCATTCCCAACAATGATGAGACAAAACCATATCAAGAGGTGAAAATATTTTCTCATACATATGGGTGATTTTTTTTCATACATATTAGTAAGTCAGAGATGTGCAAATTGAGGATGATGGTATGTCATGTTCTATTCTAAAATGCTTAATGTTGTTATAAAGTTTGACTTTCCTAAGAATTCAGAAACTTATTTACATAGAGAACGACAATATCAAAAGTTTGGTCATCTAAGACTTGTTGTAAGTTTAATTAAATATGAGGATTGGTTTAATTTATACAAGATTGAGCAAGAACTTGGCACTGAACTAAAGCCAATACCACCTCAAAATTCAAGTAATGGTTAGTACAGGAGGTCTTGGATAAAGATAAAGTTTTTATGAGTAATATGGCTATCAAAGGAAATCAAGTAGGGTTTAGCAGAACAACAACCAATCATAGGAAGCAATCAACAAACAAGCACAATGTTCAAGTGAGTAGATTTAATAAAAAAATTGGTCCTATAGAGTTATTGTCATAAGAATTCCTCCAGGTTGATACAAAACTGTACATTTACATGTTGTTAATATTTCAAAAGTAACTCATTGTATATTACATGCTTGGGTATTAAATTTGGATGATTGATTTTATGGAGGCATATTTCAAGCAATCTTACCTACAAGAACTTAAAAAGGATCAAGGCCTTGGTGTCATGATTGCAACAATTTTTATGGAGTTCAATGTTTAGATGGTGACAAGATTATTTCTAGTTTTTGATAGGATTCTCTCATGTATGGTAATATTTAGACCATGACGGTTTCTATTGGTTATAATGGTGTTCACTCTAATTTGTAAAAAAACATTCCCTTGAATTGTCAAAGGGAATGTGACTTGGAGGCAGAAAAGGCTCAGGAAAATTAGACATGCACTTGAAGTATTGATTAATAGGAGCATGCTCACTTAGAGAATGGACTCATAGAAAAATTATCAATTCATATGAACTGATGCAGACATATTATTTCTCTCAGTGATCACTATAAAGGATAATGATACCAAGGTGGTAGAGAATACATCGTTTTCCTTAGCTCGAATTGAAGATTGTGCTTCTTCTCCAAAAAATTGGAACAAGCTCTCTAACTACATCCTAGTTTTACAAGAAACAAATATAATATCTATCATTAACTCAGGATATGCTCTTGCATCTCTTGGCTCTTCAACATACAAGTTTTTAATTAGGCTTCTTTCAACTTGCACAAGCAACTCTACTTTATTTACAAAGGAATTATTTGAATTGGGGATCGTTGGCATCCTTAGAGACATTTTATCATTTGTGTTCAATGCTTCTACAAAATTGTTGCAAACCATCTCTATACACATTCATGAAATATACTCATTCCCCTACTTCACATGCATGAGGACATGCAAGATTTTGAGTGTGGGGGAGGGGTGGAGAAGTCTTTTCCATTCAAACGTCATAGCAACAGATCATAAACATATTAGGGAGCGTATCATAAGCATATCGATCCACCATATTCTTGAATTTTATTTTATTTTTCAAATTCAAGTGATTTTCTACAGCTACAAAAAAGGTTGTTACAACCATATTTTTATTCTTAGGGATGATCTTTGCACCACAATTGCAAGCATATGAGGTCGAATTAAAACATTTTAAGACATGGGCTTTGTGCCTTGTGTATAAAATTAAGTATAAGGAGGACGGAATTTCTAGGAACTACATAATGAGGGATCTACAGGTATGTTTTCGAAGAATATTTTGATATAATGACGATATTTTCTGTAGCAACCTGCTTGAAGGGCACTTTTTTCACGTCATTTGTAAATAATTGAAGTTGAACAGAGAAATTCTGAGACATGGGTTTTGTGTCCCTTACAACAAATTGGGTATTGAGCAGAAGGAATTTGCATAAAATGCATGACAAGGGCTGCGTCGACATGTTTTGAATTGGTTTTATAAAAATTATTAGAATTTGTGTAAGCAATTACAACCATCTTTCTGTAGCTGATTTTTAGTTTTGAATGGTTGCACACATCCCAAGACTCAATTGTGACTTGTAGATTATTTAAAATCAGTATGAGATGCTTATCCACCTATCAGCCATGAGTTTCAACATTTTTCTATTTTTTCATCTTTCTGTAGCCAATTTGTAGTTTTTAATGGTTGTACACATTCCAAGACTATAACACAGCTTGGAGATGATTTCAAATCAACACGATATGCTTATCCACCTATCCACATTGATTTTCAACATTTTTCAAGTTTTCAAGCATGAACAAAGATCAAAATTTTCAGCATTTCTATAACCACACATTTAACAAATTCAAATACGTCTTTGGCATCAACATTAGTTATCTTCTCAACAACAATACTCTTTAGACCTTCAAGTTGAGATCAACATCATCAAAAAAATGTTGGATATGTGTTATATTCTTTTCATGACCAAAATAAGTGTCTATGTTGCATCGGGGGGTAAGAGGGGGTTGCAAGGGTTTGGGGGCAACGCCCCTAAAATTTATTTTTTCTCGGTTTTCATGTCCATTTTTTGGGCAGTCCTCTGTTTTCGTGTCCATTTTTCGATGGTTTTTCGACACATGGTTTTTCACTGATGGTTTTCTATTTCCGGTTAAGGAATTAGGGTCTTTGACTGGTCCAGGTCATTGGATTAAGGTTTTGGATGCCATTGGATCCTATATGTATATTGTATTGTAAACAATGTACGTGTGAATGAATATAGAAGATGTTGGTTTTCTCGGTTTGGGTCTCCAGGGGAAAAATATATGTGTAATGTGTGTAATTTTCATTGTATCTTTTCTATTATTTTATTGAAATATGTTTGTAGTAAATAATTGTACAAGGTTTAAATCTACACAAACTTGTCCAACAAAAGATCATTATGGCAGAAGCAAAACCTACAAGCAATCCAAAAATGACCAACATATTCCTTTCCACGTCATGCAACCAAGATACAACCAAAGTATTTTCCTTTCATATCAACACACCAGAGACATATCATCACACATTAGGTGAGCCAGAGTTCAAAACTTGTCTCTCAGACCATCAAGAGAAGGTAAAGTTGGGTAAGAAATTTCTATTTCTAGGTAGTCATCTAACTGGGAATTCATGCACATAAAATTCTTGAATCTTTTCATATTTTTTTCCATTCCTTCACTTCCTTACACTTAAATTATTTACACTTTACATTTCATATTTCATATCTTCCCATCATCATCCATCTCCCTGTGGAATCGATGACATTGAAAAATCCAAAGTGTAAAACACATCCTTTCCACTGAGGTCTTATATCATATATACCTAGACACTACCTTCTATGTATATTTGATTTCATCAATACATGTAATTATTTGAGTGTGGGGGAGATGTTGGACCTCAGAAATAACACATTTTATGATGTCATTTAGACATTTTTAATTTACTTTACCATTTCATCTTCATTCCCTTCATCACTTATATTTTCGCCTTTGACCATTTCTACCATATATGAGCTTCACATGGCATAATTACACCAAAATGGTTGATTTCCCATGTTTTGATGATTACTTAGGGTAGATATTGTGATTTCCTAACTTACTTATGAAATTCAACATTTGTTGGAAATTTTGTAGTTGTTGGAAATTCTGGAGTTGAATGACAGTTCTAGCAGTCAAAAATTCCACATCATTTATGAACATATGAAGAGGAATATCAAAATGGTAAAATACATTTTTTGTGCAGAATAAGGTCATTTAGGTGAAACACAAGGAGAATATGCAAAAAGTACAAAACAAGGGGCATATAGTTGAGATTCCCAAAACTGGTCTAACTAGCCTGCAATTCTATAGCTAAGTGGTTTGACCAAGTGGTGACCCATATCCAAGAATTTGGGCACATGGATCTCATGGAATATGATGATATTATATTATTCAAAACATCATAGATTAAATCCAAGATTTGGTGGTGAAATATCCAGATGTTTAGGTCTAGGATTTGTCAGTTGTAGGTCCACTTGTTTAGGATCTGATCTCATCTTCTTGTAACTTCTTTTCCTTTTTTGAAGTAGAAGCTATATGTATAAATATGAAAGGATAGCATTTATCTTTTATAGTTAATATCTAAGGAGTGAGAGAGTTGAAGGAGCTAGAGCATAGAGTTCCATATTGAAGAGAAGGATTATTATAACCATTTTGATGTTGGAATAAAGAGCTTGTTGTTGCAAATCAAGAGTTCTTTGTTGTAGTCCTTCTTGGAAGCATATTCCAAGAGAGGAAGGGCCCACTCTTTTGGTATATGCTACCCAAATAGTTTCCTTTTCATGTCATTTCAATAGTTTCTCATTTCATTTCATGTTCATTTATTTACACTCTTCCAATTCTTGCAAGTATGGTTTCTGTATAGATTTAGGCATTGAAGGATGAGTTTCTTTAGTGATCATAAAACCAGTTGATGCTCTTGCTCATAAACCAAAAGAATGTGGTTAATAGTTGAAATATAAGTCCATTGACCTCAGTTGAATTATGTATCATTTCATTCAACTTTCTTAGCTTAGAGTTAGTTTCCTACTCCTTCATATATTTTGTTGGCATCTCACAAGTCTATGAACACCAGAATGATAAATTTAATGTAGCATAGTTGGATCAATATAACTAACTGATATTTTTGGCGCCATTTTCAGGAAGATGCTAAGGGAATAGGAATTACTAATTTGGTTTTCACACTTTTAATTTAAGAATTGATTCATGGAAAGTGGAAGCTACCCACGTCAACAATCAACTTGGTGACAAGAGGGTCTTAGTAGCATGAATTGTATGAATACATGATTTGATTTTAAATTTTCTTTGTATAGAAGTTTTAGTTTTTGGTTCAGAAGACCCCCCATACACTAATCCATGTGAGAGACAAGGATTAGCAAAGACAACAAGAAATGTACAATAAATCTCAATAATTGTTGAGTGAAAGAGGATGTTGCTCCAAGAATTTTCTCAAATCTTAGTGAAAATTGAAGACCAATCTACATCTTAGGGAGAGATAGAGAATCGAAAGTTCCATGAGACTTATTTAAAACAACTAGATCTAGAATTCTTCTTTGATTATCGTTTCCATTATGTAGGAGAGAACAAAGAGCCGTGGACAACACTCAATGAAGAGGAGGCACTAGAACCTAAGATTGAATAGTTTCTTGAAAATTTGTACTCGAATCCGTTATGCAAGAGCCAAATGTTTGAATGTATTTAGGGTATGACAAAGGGGATCATGTGAGTCAGTAAAAGTGAAGAAGAAATCATAAGGAAGAGTGACTACATTGAAGAATGGTTCTAGATAATCATCCTTCCTAAGCACCACTTCCTCCTTGAATGCTTCTTGGCATCAAATAAATCATATCAACTGGCCCCTCATATCTAAACAACCATTAAGGTATATTTTTCATACTTTGATATGAGTGTATTCCTAATCTTCTTGCGCACATGGATTCATTGGAAGCACTCCTATACTTGAGAAGAGGTTTCCCTTTTTCTCATGTAGGGTAGGATAGCGAATAAAATTTTAAATAAATATTGGATTATCTCTATGTATAGCAAAGTAGATTAATTTAACAATAAAAATGAGTCTTTTCAAGAGATAGTCATTAGATCCCCTATAGCCTAGATCTCCTTCATACATGGCATATCTCTTTTTCTCTGTGTTGTTTCATCTATGGTTAGTCCAAGATTCAGTTCTTTGTGGCATGTGGAAACTTTTCTCCAACAATAAAACATATAACATTCAACCTCAACTTAGCATGTGCATCTGATAAATAATCAATCACAAAATTATAGAATTTATTGCAATTGTCTGGAAGCACAAAAAATTTTGGCCTATGGTCCACATTTTATTCTGCAAAAATTTTCTATAAAGAGGAACCAATTGCCAATTTCTGTAAGATATATACAACCTGACACTTGCTATGAATCCAGAAAGAAGAATAAGAATCCTTTGTGTGAAGAGGAGGGCACTCATAATACATCTTGGTATGTTCCAATGTAAAGTTGCTTGAAACAAATGCCACATGTGGATGATGAACATGGGAATAAGTGGCCAAAAGAATGTTTTTCAACGCTTGAAAAAGTTCCTTACTGGTTAAATAAGGATGTTCATTTCATCTCAGATACAGAGCATTGAAAAACGATTTGCAACAACTCTAGCTTCACAACTAGTTTAGGTTATGATTTGTTTCCCATTAGTGCTCAAAACATGCTACCAGTTATTTATGGATATGGTCTATTTGGTATAGATCGTGACTGATGCTATTCATTTAATTCTTACCACAAAATATATGATATGTTTGAATGTCGATCACTTTTTCTCTAAGTTGAAGAAAAGGTGCATCCTAGTTCCTGTAATGGCAGATGTTGATTGCATTTTAAGTCCAGACATTAAACTTGCTTCAAGTTAGCAAGAAACTTGATTCACTAAATCGTGAGATAGGGTAGCATGAGGATAATGCATTACTTTGTTTGCAAATGATTATGAAAATCCGCATTAGAACACCAAGAGGCATTTTTTGTGGGAAATTGTGTGCAAACGAAGGAAAATATTGAAAATAGCTACATGGTTTTTGTGGGGGATGAGACCATTTTGGTTCCTCTTAGACATTTTCCAAAAATTCTGAAGGATTTGGGAGATAAGAAAGATTCTTTGAACTAATATCTCCCATAAATTTAGTTATGGGTGTTTTGTTTTTGTGGTTAGTTTGTTTTTGAAATCTGTGCTCCGTGTTTTAGATCCATGAGAAATGGATCTATGAAGTATTGATCAAACAATACCTTCAACAATATCTAGTCAACACTCCAATAAATATGATATTGATATTCAAGCAGTTCACTCTTCCATGCCTCAAATATATGTTATAGTGATAAAAGTATTTGTTATAAATGCAATTTCTAAGAATTATTTCCTTTGTTGCAGAAGGATGTTGAATTGTCAAACTTAAAAGTTGCCAATATAGGTAAATCGTATGTGGATACCATCCTCATGAAACATCAAGAATTTCCAGATTCATGTGAATTGATGTTAAAAAAAATTAAAATGGGAAAGTGTGTGAATGTTCAAGATGTCAGTTTGATGTTGGACTAAAAATAGCAACAATGAATTTATATAGCATGCTTGTCATTGTTTATTCAACCAATGATGACATCATTCCCAATAGTGATGAGACATAACCATATCAAGAGGTGAAAATATTTTCTCATACATATGGGTGAATTTTTTTCATCCATATTAGTAAGTCAGAGATGTGTGAATGATGGTATGTATTGTTTTGTTCTAAAATGCTTAATGTTGTTATCAATTTTGACTTTCCTAAGAATTCAGAAACCTATTTTCACAGAGAAGGGAAATCTCAAAAGTTTGGTCATCTAAGACATGTTGTAAATTTAATTACATATGAAGATTGGTTTAATTTGTACACGATTGAGAAGGAACTTGGCACTGAAATAAAGCCAATCCCACATCAAAATTCAAGTAATGGTTAGTATAGGAGGTATTGGATAAAGATCAAGTTTTTATGAGTAATATGGATATCAAAGGAACTCAAGAAGGATTCGGAAGAACAATGAGAAATCATAGCAAGCAATTAACAAACAAGTTCAATGCTCAAGTGAGTAGACTTAAGAAAAAATATGGTCATGTAGAGTTATTGTCATAAGAATGCATCCAGGTAGATACAGAACTGTACATTGCCATGTTGGTCATCTTTCAAAATTAACTCATTATATATTTCATGCTTAGGTATTAATTTAGGATGATTGATTTTATGGAGGCCTATTTCAAGCAATAGTACCTACAAGAACTTAAAAAGGATAAAGGCCTTGGTGTCATAATTGAAACTAGGGATGATTTTAGGGGCTAAATTTCTCTCATGGGCTAATTTTCCATGCTTTTTTCCAAAAAAAAATTCACTTTTCTAAAATTTATTAGCCCAAGTTCTATAGAATAAAATTATGTTACTTTAAAAATAGCCCAAATTTTATAGAAGCTATATAAAATCCTTATAAATTTGAATATTTTTACAAAATTATCGGCAACATTTTATAATTTGCATACTAAGGACTAGTAAGAGTCACCAAGGTTTCTACATTTTGAGATAAATTTCCATCCTTAAAATTATCCCTGATTGAAACAATTTTTCTAGAGTTCAATGTTTAGATGGTGACAAGATTGGTACTAATTTCCCATAGGATGCTATGATGTATCGTAAGATTTAGATCAAGATGGTTTCTATTGGTTATAATGTTGTTCACTTTGATTTGTTAAAAAAACATTCACTTGAACTATCGATGGGAATGTGATTTGGTGGAAAAAACGGCTCAGGAAAATTAGACATGCACTTGAAAGATTGATTAGTAGGAGAATGCTCACTTAGAGATTGGACTCATAGAAAACTTATTAATTCATATGAATTCCTACAACCATGTTATTTCTCTCAGTGATCACTATAAAGGATAATGATACCAAGGTGGTAGAGAGTACATTGTTTTTCTTAGCTCGAATTGAAGATTGTGCTTCTTCTCCATAAAATTTGAACAAGCTCTCCAACTACAACTTGGTTTTAGAGGCAAGAAATATAGTATTGATCACTAACTCAGGAAGTGCTCGGGCATCTATTGGTTCTTCAACATACAAGGTTTTAACTAGGCTTCTTCCAACTTGTGCAGGAGATTCTACTTTATCTACAAAGGAATTACTTGAAATGGGGATCTCTGGCATCCTTAGAGACATTATAGAATTTGTTTTCATTGTTGCTACAAAATTGTTGCAAACCATATCTATACAAATTCATGAAAGATACTAATTCCCCTACTTCACATGCATGAGGACATTCAAGCTTTTGAGTGTGGGGGAGGGGTGGAGAAGTCCTTTCCATTGAAATGTCATAGTAGCATATAAAAAGCATATTGCGGAGAAGATCATAAGCATATTGATCCACCATATTCTTGAAAATATTTTCTTTTCAAATTCAAGTGATTTTCTGCAGCTACAAAAATGATGTTACAACCAAATTTTTATTCTCAGGGATAATCTTTGCAACGCTTTTGCAAGTAAATAAGGACGAATTAGAAACTTTTAAGACATGGGTTTTGTGCACCATGTAGAATATTCAGTACATCATGGATGAAATCTCCAGGAATTGCATAATGAGTGATCGACATGTATGTTTTCGAAGCATATTTTGATATAATTATGAGATTTCCTATAGCAACCTACTTGAAGGGAAGTTTTTGCACGTCATTTGTAAATAAATGAAGTTGAATTAAAAAAGTCTGAAACATGGGTTTTGTTCCCCATTCAACAAATTGAGTATCAAGTGGACGGAATTTGCATGAAAAGTGATGCACCATGTAACATCCAGTTCTATTGATCACATTTTTCATAACATTGTTTATTCTTAAGGACACTTGCATGCAAGTGATCCGGTTAAACCTAGTACTTTATGATTATCAGTTTGATTTGTGTGTTTATTCTATGATCATGTTTTGGATATTAACATGTTATTATATTGATGTATAACAATGACATGTACTATGATGAGGTTTCATGAGTGTGCAGGAAACATGACATGATGAGGATGTTGATGGCATCGACAGACTTCCTTGGACTCTGGATTGAGACAGGGAGTGGACTATTGACTTTGGTTATGAGTACTTGATTTTATACGCATATATTATTGATGATGATTTCAATATGGATTTCATGTATATAAGTTATTAACATTATCTTTGTCAGTGGATGCAAGCATGGTGACACTCGATAATCTGACTCACATATGGAGTAAAAGAGTTATACATAGATATCATATGGATGAGGGAGAGTTGTGAAATCGTCCCTATCACAGTCTACTAGAACTCCTATCGTGACTTGAACTGAAGGTTAACGACTACCTTGTTTCAATATGTTCACGATGCCATGAGGGAAGAATGAGAAAATCTCTCATGAGGATTTATGAGGGGAGCGAACTAAGGCAAACTCCTTATTACTCAGTAAGCCTTTAGTCTCACACAAGGTTGACAAGTGGAGTATTGACTCCAAGCATTAGACAACTTCCAAACTAAGTCAATTGACGAGTGACACCCTTGGAGAATGGAGGTGCATCTTGAAGGGAACATCGCATGAATAAATTTATGAGTCATTAAAAATATAGAAGACCTTAGAAAATAAAATGAATACTTAGACTTTTTTAGAGAAGAGAATACAAATTATTATCAAAGTTTAAAACCATAAAACATAACCAAAGGTCTAAGTCTAGATGTGTTGACTAAATAAAATTATAAAATGGGTTAAGGGATTTCAGACTAAATAAAACTATTATAGGGGAAATAAAATATTATAACATGTGCACAAGGTGTGCATGAAATTAATAAAAAGTTTTTTTTTAATTAAAAGAAAATTAACTCAAGAGAGAATGGGTTGTCAACATAGAGATAGTATCCTAAGTCAATCAAACTCTAAATCCTAACTAAGAGAAGATTCATAATCAAACTCCAACTGTAAATTAGTTAGGAGACATAATAAAAGAGAAATTGGGGAACTAAGGGACAACTAAGAGAAAATCTAGAAACTAATTGAGTGTGAGGGAAAATGCATAATTATTTAAATTAAAAAGGATTAAACATGTGCAACTTGGGGAAAGTGTGACATGTGTTGGGGGTGAATAATCTTTAATTTAATTATTAAAAATTAACTAATTGTGCATGAGATGACAAGTGTCAAGATGATTTTTCTTATAAAAAGAATGGTGAGGAAGAAGGAAAGGATACTATTGCTTAATGAATGAAATGTTGTTAAAATTTATATTGACTAAGTTTACTTGTGTGAGTTGGGTTACAATCTTGTGCAAGAGGTGGAAGCCTCTCCTTGTGAGGGAAAGCTTGAGCTAGTTGGCCTGAGACTCTGGGTGTGACCCCTTTGTGGCTCAGGAACTAAGGGAGAAGAAGAGTACCCCTAGCATTGGCTGGGAGGTACTGGTGAAGTCTTTGTATTAATAGGCAAAAGGAAAGAACATTATGCAAGCTTCAAGATTGAAGATCAACCTCATACATCATCGTCCTTTTGGTTATGATATTTTATGATTCTAGTTATTATGTAATTTATGAAATGTAGAACTTATTATCGATCTTTATGGAATTAATTAATCTATTTCCCTAATTTATCGCTTAAAATGTATGGGCGTATGAATGAATTTTGAATTACGTTATTGTACTTTTGAATCTGTATATATATAATTGTTGGAAAAAAAAATGTTTCGAGCATGTTCGCATCGATTTAATAAATAGTCTATTACAATTAGAACATAGTTAATCTTTTGTAAATTCTCTAAGTAGTAAATATGCGTTAGCTGATTTGTGATTTCAATTCGGTGGGTTTTTAATTATTTGTGGATTTTGTTAATTGAAATATTTAAGTGCACTCCTTTCACGCAAATTGAGCCAGCCCCTTTCTTTAATCTTTAAAAGAAAATATAATCATAGTTTGTTTAAGATTTAGAAACTATTAATTTTCCTTAGATTTTATTGAAGGGTTTCATATCGTGCTCTATAAGATCGATATTGTCGTCCTAACCTTCTTAAAAATTTGCAGTGTAGATCTAAGCCCATCTTGATCGTGAGGGTTCTTGCAAGTTTTTGACGATTCTAGTTTTTGACTATCGAGATACCCTCGATATTTCTCCAACAATGGGCCTCATAGGTGAATAATTTATTCACCATCCCTTAATGGTAAATTTAGAATCCAATTCAGATATTGTTGTTTCCCTCTTCTAATAAGATTTACATGTTATGCAAAACACACTTAATACTATAAAGGAAAATCTGTACTCACGATAACGAAAGGAAGGTGAATTGAGTAGAGATTTTTATTTCTCGTAATTAATATAAATGACTTATTAGTCCCTTCCCTTCAAGCTGTAGGGACTCATTGTAATCGATTTTCCATTAGCTACACGCAAATCAATGTAAACTAACAATTTTAACCTAAGTTTTGAGGGATCCATAAAATTTTGCAACTCACGTTTCAATTTTTACCCTAACTTTTTTATTTTGTGGTCTTATTTGGCCTCTTCTTGAGGCACAACCATACTATATCTTAACTTAAAAGGAGTTTAAAGTGCATATTTGATGATTAATTTTGTCAAATTCAAGTAATGCTAGAACTAAGTCTAACATTACTTCTCGACATTAAATGTAAAACTATATCATTTTCCAAATATTAAAGTGTCTCCAATGTTTATTGGAATGTCGAGCTGCCACCTTGTCACACATTGCCTTTGTACCTTGTCACATGTTGCCTTTGTTTGGCTCTTGGCATGGTATCCATGTGTTGCACCGCCAAGATGAAAAATTCTTTATCCTTTCACCATCAATAGCCTGCAGTTTACAACAGTGCAGTTTTAATTTTATAAGTGCATGCTTCTATTTTTTATCTTTTTACCGGGTACATTCTCTGCAACTGAATATCCAAGTAATATTCTATGCTTCAAGGTGGCATATTTTTCCTTACCAGGTATATTTTGCAACAAAGGTTATAAATTAAATTGTGTTTTCATACATTAGTTCAACCTGATACATATTGTGTTTTCATAGCTTGGTTGTTGTTTGTCTCTTTGGTGGTCTTTGCGGGTGATGAGCCCTATGATCAGTTGCAACACAAAGGACCAACCCCAACTATGAATCTATTCTTTATCTACCCATGCATTTCATATCCTTCAATTTACAATATTTTTCTGGAAAAAAAATTACATAATACTTACCTCCTACGACACTATAAGAATTTTCTTGGTTGCCTTACTTCTCATTCCTTTTCCTTGGCTACAGATCCTGCTAGTGATGCTTCCAATTATATACATGTATTGTCTCTGCATGTTGGTACATACCCTACTAGTTTTTCTCAAGCTGATTTTGTTTTGGTTACAGTTGCAGAGTAATCTATCATTGTAGTTTCCCAACGAGTTGATCCAACAGTGGAGGCTGATACAACAACAACATACAGTAAGTATGCCCTTTCTTGTTATGCCCCGTCGAGGAAAAAAACTACTATCCCATTCTATATGATTCTTCTATCCCCGAATAAAAAAAGAAAACAATGAATTTTGTTGTGCATGAAGCCTCTCCCCCCTACAGGCGGTTAGAATAATAAATATTGCAGGAGAATATTATATCGCTGGCCACACCCTCCATATAAGGCTTATCTGGTTGGCCATGCCCTCCCTATCGGTCTTCTCTAGTTGGCCATCCCCCCTTGTATGATTGGTGGATGGATCATTCTAGTTAACTAATATTTGCCTCTTACGCTTATTGTGGGTCCACTGCTAATACAGACATGCTTTCTCTCTATGCCGGTAACATCTCCGCAACTTCCATTCGCCCAGAGGAACTAGGGCCCTAGGTCACAAATGAAATTCCAAGGCCAGATGCATATACATAGCCAATTCGAGATGCAAATCCTGCAGGAGCACCAATCATATTTCTTCAGTCCTTTCGCCTCCATAATTCCCCATCCCATCCTAAATGATTTATTCTCTATGTCATTATTCACCAGTGTAGAAAATCCAAGGGGTTTGTGCATGTCATCAATCTCGTGTACATAATCAATCCAAGGAGTGCTTGCAGTCTTTAAACATAGGGGCATGTAGCTTGGCTACACTTAGGCTAAGAACCAGGAAAAACAAAAAAAAGAAGATAAGGAACTGGATACTGCTTAGTACGGAGAAAGACAACTGGAAATGAAGAGGGTGTATTGAAAAACATGTGCTTTAAGCTTCTTAAACTATGAACTGCTATGCCTGAAGTTTAATTTAATTTTGTCTTGCCTGGAGTTTCATTTCTTAATCTTCTTTCATCGCTACTCCTTGTCATTGTAAAATACTAGAGAAACTCTTGCACAAATAGGAGGTTGTCGACGGACATTGTTCCTTGGAATCTACTACATAGGAGAAATTCGCTACAATATATGAATTCATAAAGCCTTCCGACACTATGGTGTACTAGGATATAAGCCAAATTCAGACCCAGAAGAGGAGCACTACTACTTCACTCTTTTGTACTACCCAAAGGCTTTATCGGAAACACCTCAATACACTTTTACATTCATCGAGTTTTCTTTGCTCCTAGCAGAATTTGTTCCAAGAATGTATCGTAAGATGAGAACTAGGTGATTTTTTAAATCACTTGCCACAAAATTAGTTTTGGGGTGAAAGGGACATTGCAGACCCACTAGGCAGACGCTTGCAGGGACCAAAAACAAGGCATAGCAGAGAGACCAATTGAACCGACCATCATGATGGATGCACACATAGAATCCATGCAAAATACATGCAAGCCTGGGAACCAAGTGGAGACCACTCCATGTAATGGAATGCACATGTCAGGAGTTAAATAAATCAGTTTATATAAATTAATTGCAAGTGTCATTGACATCTATCTTATCTAGCACTATCTTCAATGATTGTTATATAAAGTAACTTTATTATATAACTAATTTAATAGTAATTTTAATTATAGACTAAGAAGGATCTATGTGCCAAAGAAATGGTAATGGTCTTTGATATAAACTTTTATTTTATTTGTATGTTCCATTTTAGTTTTTTATTGTGAATGTGATTCTCTTTTTGTTGATTAATTGTCCACGGTATTAGCATTTGGTAGTGTGTAATAGCTACATATAGTCAGTATCTAATATCATATGTTAACAGCTTCAATGTTATAAACAATGCATTCAAAAATGCACGAATCATAATGAGAGTGTCAGTTCTAAAATTAATTTTTTGTTCTTTGTACTCAGTTTGTAACCTCCATTGAATGGAGTGTAGGTGGTGGCCTTTTCTTCTTGGTTTTTGGGATTCTGATTTCAAGAACACCATCATCCATAGTGGCATGTGCTTGCTAGATATCTCCATTTTCAGGTAGTATAAATCTTCGCATGTATTCTTCCTTCCACCACTCCCCACAATCATCTTGCAGCTTATTTTGATTCCACTGCCCGCTGATCTTCAAGACCCGTCATTCTCCATAGTAACATCAACGTCATCCTTCTTTAGCCCTGCAACATTCAAATAAATTAAGCAATTTGTATGGGTGAGAATAATTGTAAGGTAAGACCATTGTTATAACATGAAACAATTATAAACATATAAAATCAGTTTTATGACATGAAGCAACTATAAACATATACAACGTAATTGTAAACATGTAAACATATGCATCCTGACATGAAGCAATTGTAAACATATGCAGCCTAACTGTCCATCTCGATCCACTGGTAATGAATCTCCATCTTGATCTGCAAATGGGTGGACATCATAAAGGGGTGGTCCACTCTGCCTTTTGCTCAGCCTTCAAAGCCTTCTTCTTTGTGTTACTATGTGCTCCCCAATTTATGCATGCCTAGACCAATTTACAAGCTTAAAACAAAGGCACCAATTTATAGGTTTAAAACAAAGTTGAATTTACAGGCTCTCCCTTCTGGCATGGACTTGTTGCTCCACAACTCATCTTGTATCTATTAAAATTGAAATATCGAAGTTATTAATGTAATTCATTAATGATTATTTGTGTCAAATAATAGTAAAGATTTGCATTTGTAACCTTGTGTTAATGTTTATTGATGATATTTAGATTTATGACAAGTGAAACGAAATTGATATTAAATAATTTCTTGAAAGTTTTCCTCCAGTTTCTATATTGAAGTTTATATTAATGAGTTATATTATGGTTTATTTATTAATTTTTATCTTAAACATTTTTATAATTAATATTTAGGAAGTAAAAGTGAGATATGGATTGGGATATATATAACTAGCCTAAATTCTTTGAACACCGGTGAAGGTGTCGTAAGACCGCTTTCCTATTAAGGAAATAATATTTTGCTTTTTTCCTTGCTAACTATTAATTAATATAATGTACTAACACATTTTCTAATCCTTATCTTAGTAAAAGTAGGATAAGGATAAAGATTAGAAAATGTGTTAGTACATTATATTAATTAATAGTTAGTATATATATATATATATATATATATATATATATATATATATATATATATATATATATATAATAATAATAATAATTATTATTATTAGTAGTATTAGTATTAGGAAGTAAAAGTAGGATAAGGATTAGAAAATGTGTTAGTAAATTATATTAATTAATAGTTAGTATTTATTATTGATTTGAATATATATTACAACCTATACTTTCGATCTAAACAAAAGCTCAAGTTGCGCAACTATTCTAAGATAGATAGTTACATACGGTTACACTTGGGCATCCTTGGATTTAGAATTGTATTCTAAGATAGATAGTTACCTACGGTTACACTTAGGCATCCTTAAATTTAGAATTGTATTACGCAAGTATAGTATTAAAATAATTAACAATTGTGGACTTGATGTTGATTTAGATGCATGTACTTATGAGCTACCTTTGTTTGGTCATCTAAATTGTGTCCTTGTAAATGCTTAACTATTCATGACCAGTTTTTAGTGTATATATATATATATATATATATATATATATATATATATATATATATATATATATATATATATATATATATATTAATAAAAAAAATAAAAAAATTATCCATGTTTATCATGATCAAATATTTTTTTCTTAACCAATATCAAATGTTAAAGAGGTATGTTACACATCGACATGTTTTCAAATTGATTTTATAAAAATTATCAAAATTTTTGTAAGCAATTATAAACATATTTTTATAGTTGATTTCTAGTTTTTAATGGTTGCACACATCAAAAGACTAAATCGCGACTTGGAGATTATTTCAAATCAGTATGAGATGTTTATCCACCTATCAACTACGATTTTCAACATTTTTAAATTTTTCATCTTTCTGTAGCTGATTTGTAGTTTTTAATGGTTGCACACATTCCAAGAATAGAACGCATCTTAGAGATGATTCCAAATCAACATGAGATGCTCATTCACCTATCATCATTTTTTAGTTTTTCAAGTTTTCAAGCATGAACAAAGATCAAAATTTCAATTGATTTCAACTGCAGAATTTAAGAATTGTCAATTTAGATTCCTCTTCAATTGTTCATAAATGCTTGAAAACTTTGTTTTCCAATTGATTTAAGTATGATTTAAGAATAAAAGTTTGACTTGTTTTGTACCTTTTGTAGATATTCCTTGTGAGTCACCTAAATGACCCTATTCTGCACAAAACTCTTATTTAATAGTTTTGATATTCCTCTTCATCTGTTCATAAATGACATGGAAAGTTTAAATAGGCTTATATGAGATGATTTCAATTGATTTAAGAATACAAATATACAAAATCTTATGTACAGGGAAATCAAATGCCTTGCAATTCAAAAAGTTCAAAGACATAAATCTATGATGCATCTCTAGTGAGCCTGAATAATCCACTTAACACTCAACCAATTAATTCTATATTATTCTTAAAAAATACAACTTTATTTTCATGGATTTTTATTTCAAAAATTACATATTATTTTTTTCCTAGAAAAAAAATGTACTTTCTATTTCAGTGAAATGGAAGGTACAATCCTTAGGTGCTTACACCAAAAGGACATCTTGAGGAATACATGATCCAAAGTTGAACCATTCCTAAAGGGATTAGAAGTTCATAGTAAAAAACGGACTAGAACATGGCCTACACAGACCAATACATTCTAAAAAAAATACTATTAACCTACACATAACTTGAACCAGAGACTAGAATATAGAACAAAGAAAAATCGATAGATCTTAAAAGCCACATTTGTTTTGGGAGAACAATTATCCATAAAATATTTCTTCTAAGACCAATTTATTTCCTGCCAAAAGAAGAGCATATTTTGAGAGAGTTTCTACGTAGGTGTTTAGCTCTTTAAAGATGTGAGTGAAACTAAGTTGGTGGAAAAGGAAAAAAATATTCTTCAATTGATTGGCTAATTTTTATAGACCCATATTCATTACCTATATATCAATATTCATCCAATATATGGTCATTTTTTAATCTCCATAAACCTGTAATTCAAACAATTTTCTATCAATTGCACACTTAACAAGGGGGAAAAAAAGCATGAAACTCGCCCTCATTATTTTTTCCCCGAACCAAATTGGATTTTCCAGAGACATAATGAACTTCTGTGAAATGCAAGTGAAAACCAAAACCACAAATGTTGTTTTTCCCCTAGTAGGAACCATTAAAAAAATCCCAAGGTACATTTTTATTAATAACAATCTCTCCTACCATTCAAGGATTTGATAAGTCCTGTGCATACTTGTAGAATGAGAGAAGAACCAAATCTTGGTGGGATACTTTATAAGATGGAAAAAATTTGTATTCAAATATATAGGCATTTTGAGCCAACCATATCACCTAAGCGACCAGAATTGGAAGAATTATGAAGTCATTCAATAAGGGTTGAAAGAGGAACTCACGACCGATCTCTTGGAGCTAAGACATAAGTGCCTCGAGAAGAAAAATGTTATCGCCACAACCAATAGTTGCATCTTTCCCAATCTGAAATTTAGTTCCTGGACCAACCTTCTAGGCCAAGAAGTGCCTGATAATAGGAAAATAAAGTGTAATGGATTTCCATTGATTTGAGACATCGTGGATCAGATTTTTCCTCCAATGTATCCAACCCAAGATTTTACTAGGATCAATATATTTATCAATCAGAATTCTTTTATGTAATCTATCACGCATCAAGAACGTGAACATGGATTTTTCTACTAAAACTTTCCCAAAAATAGATATTTCTTTTAGTCCCAATCCTCCAAAACATTGAGGCTTGAACATGCACTTACAATTTTCCAAGTGGGAGCCCAAGTATTCGTAGCTACATTTCCAAAGGTATTTAAAACACAGTTTCCTAATGCAATTAAGAATACCTTTTGGAATGAGAGCCAGAAGATACCAATATACTGGAATAGTTTTAATAACTGATTTGATGAGAACCAACCTATCACTACATGAAATCCATATGTTTCAAAAGAATTTATTTTTTCTTTCGATCCTAGATATCAACCATTTTCAATCTATTATACCATAGTTATTTGTCTCGAGGATATAACTAAGGTATTTTATCACTTCCATCGTGTCATAAGTGGGGAAAATGAATAGATTTTTCAATTTGTGCCTAATACTACCCTCCACTTCCAAAAAGTATAGGGAATAATTATTCATATTTATGACCACACATGTAGCATCACAAAAGAGCTCTAAAATTTTAATAGCCCTAAAATGCCTTACTCCTACATACAAGGCATTGACCCTCTTACTTACATAATTTTCCAAAGAACTGTTGATGAGCTCTTCTTAAAAAACCATTTTTTAGAGCATGTACACGCCCTGCACCACTACAGCCCATGTATATACGCTTTTTGCATGCTAGATATGTTGGCAAATATTTAACAGACAGCACATGCCTGTATACTTGTCATTGATGGAAAGTAAAACAGTGAAGATGGCATGAGTACAGAAAGTATGTAATAGATGGACATTACGAGAAGTCACTGCAAAGAAGATTCGAATAAGCTCAGAAGAGATAGTGCAGAGGATTGTTTGCAGATCATCGATGGAAAGATCAGAGTAAGCGGAACAAAGTAAGCTCGGGAGGAGAAGCGACATTTATGATCATTAGATCCCATTTACAATTCTCAAGGACCATCAGATCAAGTATTGATCGCGACTGTTCTTTTGATCCCACGCCATTTCGGGGTTTCACGACTCGCGACTTGGAGAGGCAAGAAATATGACCATTGAAATCGTGATATGGGAAATCGCGATTTAATCGCAATCGTCAGATCAAGGTGTGATCTGGACCGTCGACTCCGTTTCGGAGTTTCGTGACTCACGACTTGAAGAGGCAAGAAATATGACCATTGAAATCGCGATATGCGAATCGCGATTTAATCGCAGCCGTTAGATCAAGGTGTGATCTGGACCATCGACTCTATTTCGGAGTTTCGCGACTCGCGACTTGAAGAGGCAAGAAATATGACCATTGAAATCACGATATGCGAAATCGCAATTTAATCGTAGCCGTCAGATCAAGGTGTGATCTGGACCGTCGACTCCATTTTGGAGTTTCGCGACTCGCGACTTGGAGAGGAAAGAAATATGACCATTGAAATTGCGATATGCGAAATCGCGATTTAATCGCAACCGTAGATTCATCGAAATCGTGGACCATTGATCTAAGCTTCATTTCAGAGTTTTGCCTATCACAAATTGGAGTGACAAGGACCTCCATCGAAGGAATCATGAGATGAAAATTCACGATGAGATCTGAACCGTAGATTCATCGCGATCGTGGAACGTTGATCTCAGCTCCACCTCGGGGTTTCGGGGATCGCAACTTGGAGAGACGAGATGCCTCATCTCCAAATTCACGAAATCTGAATTCGCGAAAAGCACTTTATGCATAAGCGCTTGGTCATGGCCTTGGTCATATTGAGGAAGGAGCTAGCACAGAAAAGATCTGTATCGGAGTTTCAGAGAACGCGATATGAAGTGTCGAGACACTTGGCCACAGGAATGTCAAAATGTCGAAACCCGATTTAAAGGCAATATTAATAAAGCTCATCCAACGGTGCAGATAAACTTGAATATGATCATAGGGATATTGTTCTCTCTCACAGTTAATTTATCAGTTACAAATCTGTTAGAAAAACTGGTTCATGATTCCTGATCGGTTGGTGTTTCAGTTGCTCGGACGGTTTTTCTTTTTCCTAAGAATATGCGAAGAAAAACTGCTATGCGGGTGTGCATAAAAGAAAAGGAGATAGACTGTGCGTGGTTTGTTGTTCTGGACGAAAAATGAATTAAACAATAAGAAAAGGGAAATTACAGTATGCGCAGTGTGAGACGGAGAATCTGCGCAGTGTGAGACTGATAATATGCACAGTGTGAGATAAAACTCAGAGAATAATAACAGATGAAGAAAATACTTGAAACAGAGCAGAATGACAGAACAAGTTGAAGCAGAG
>ML784022.1:507154-551669 GCA_009831015.1 Picea engelmannii
TGTAAGGCATTCGATGAAATTCATGGGCTATTGGAGGTTTCCCAACAAATTCACCTACTATAGCCCATCACCCAAACGAATAACCATCCTTTTTTCATATAAAAGGAGGTGTTGGGGTCTCATTTCATATACAAGCATAATAATAGTGAAACTTTGCCCAATTTCACTTCCCTTCCTTGCCCAAGCTTTTGCTACCTTTTATGAGATATTACCTCAACATTCCCTCATCAATCCCTTCTTCTTTCATTCAATCCACTCCCTTCCTTTGAGGTGATCAGAAGATTGAGAGAAGATTCCTATTGAAGGTGCACTTGGATCATTGTAAAGAGGATCCCAGATGAGGTTCATGGAACAGTGGCGGACACAGACTGTAAGTTTCTGTCTTTGTTTGATGAATAAAAAAATCTCTTTTCCCTGTCCCAAATAATTATGTTTTGTGTATTTTATTTGATTGATACATAAAATTTGATATCTAACCCTAACCCATGAATAGAAGTATCATTCTTGTATTCCTTGCTTTCCTAGTTTTGGATGTAGGTCATCCTTGGGAGGAGACGTGCAGTCGTTGGAACTACGTAGCTTGAGGAGATCATCACGAGACGTAGGATAAAAGGTACAGTTATAGATCTTCTCTCTTACTTATTTCTTTTCATTTGTTTTGGTATGTTTGGGGTAGAGTAGAAACTAGATTGACTTTTAGACGATCATTCACTCTGTCTATGTCTTAAACCTTGGTATAGTTAAAGGAGGGATTTTCCTGCTAGCAAAATTGGCGACCATATTGGGGAATGCTCTAGGGTTTTTTTAGGGGGTTTTGGGTTGATTGATTTATTTTTGTTTTCCTTTCGAGTTTCAGTCAAGTTTTTTGAGTCTATTAAGGGGTTCTGGTCACCTCTAGGGTGCATACCAGTTGTCCCTACCCTGTAAGGCTTCCTATTCTTTTTATTTTTGAAAAGACACAGAGGTGGACGTGCCCTGTCTTGGGTCATCCTGCTCACGTACGTGCTCTACATAGTAAACATATCATGTACATATGCAGGTTGTCGATGCAACAACCCACGTCTTTGTTTCATGAATGTTTTTTAACAAAGAGGGAGTTTTCCTCTTTCCTGATAAAAGTTCAACTTCTTAGGGATTTATTGAATCAGCCAGAGTCTTTGTTTGTGGCCATAGCTTGGGTATAGGTTCTAGTTTACTTGTTTCCTTAGTCTTATTGTGTTTACCCTAAAAAGGTTTTTGAGCAAGTTGTTGAGTATTAGATCCACCGTTTTGGTTTCTTGATTGAATCCCAGCAATCCGCAGTGGGCTGGAGGTCTTTTCTAGTCTCGTTTCAGTTTTCTTTTTGTCCTTTTTTATTCGCTTTGAAAAAAATAAAAAGTTTATTTCATTTTTTTCTCTTTAAAGTGGTTCAATAAAAAATAAAAAATAAATATTTTCTTGCATTTAGTTTGGTAAAGTAGTTAAAGTTCTTATTTGCAAAAGGAAAAATAGTCTATATTTTCAAGTTCTTCTTGATTTCCTGAAGTATAAAGTAGTTTGTAGTCAAGAGAAAACAAGTTTTAGGATTTATTTATTTACAAGATTTTGAAATATCATTTAGAAAAGTTGAATTTACAAAGAGTTAGTTACAAGCTTTTCTTTTGAATTCGAAATAATTTTTCTTTCAAGTTCTTTAAATCTCTCCTCCTTATTCGTCTCTCTATAACACCATTAGTTCAATACCATACTTTTTGAGTAAATCAAGCCTTCAAAATAACGCCTAATCTAAAATACATTAGACTTTTATGTTTGTAGGGTTCACAAACTAGTTTAGGGTTTTAGGGCCTTGAATTAGGTTTGGAGAGGAAACTCTTCAAGGCCACTTTAAATCAAACATTGGAGTCTTTCTTAGGGAGTGCTTTAATTCCAGTGTCGTAAGAGTTAGCTGGGACCCCTCTCTAACACAGGAGATAAATATGAGGTCGCATGAGGAAAGGAAATGGAGATAACCCCTCCAAGACTAGACTAAACACAGTGGGGATTATATATTGAGGGTATTTCTCGAGAACTATACCGATTGTATTTTCCTCCGGAGACTCATGGACCTCGAATCCATTTGGGATCCTCTATTTTCTTCTGGACCATTTACTTTCAATACCCTTGAAGGGATTCAGAATTGTTATCCTTCTCATTACGATATGCTCGACTGTCAACTGTACCCGCCTGGTAACTGACTGTGAGCTGGAAAATTAGTTTCCCATATTTTACGGACGTACATAGGTGACTGTGGGGGTATACTGCGATACCTTGGGAGGACATTGGATCATGCTTCAGAAAGTATATATGGAGGGTGCTTCCATGTTCGATTTTCACTTACACTGGTTATTTTCTCTAGTGTCGATTGGCGTAACCGTCCTTCTTACTAGATAGTCGATTGCTTGATTTTTATTTAGGAAACTTTTTAGTGTGTGCTTTGTGTTCAATGATAGTCAAGCCTTACTGTGTCGTTTCATAATTTCACAAAGTGGAATATCAAAAGCTCTGACGGTCGTGAAGGCTTCAAGGCCTGTCTTCTATTAATTTGGAGCCACCTTCGCCACTGTTGAGGCAAAGAATTGACCAAGAAGGGTTGTTCGGAGCGACCAGTCCACGGGAAACTATGCTTGAGCCTACTCCGAGAGCATACTTTCTGACTCCGGAGAAAACTACCTTTTATGAATATGAAGCAGAGGCTCTCATGCCAGCTAAACCTTTGATTACTGACTTGTCGACGTCGATCTTGGTTCAGGTTGTCCCTCCCAAGGTGACATCTTCTGAGCGCCAGCTAGTATTACGAGCGGCAATGGAAGTGAATTCTTCTACTTTGTCTGGGAGTCCTCATACTCTCGTTACGGCTACTACTACAGGTGGAATCCTACCTCCTCTCCCACCTTCACCAGTCAGGACAACAGTGGTCTTGACTCCCTCAACTTTGGGCAATGGTTTGAAACCGTTATCGGCTTCGACCACTATTTTGTTTACTCAGAGTGTAATGGGCCCTCCCTTTTCATATGGGATGCTCGACTTTGATTCAAACTTGGTTCTTACTTATTCTACCTTACAGACCAAGGGTCTGGGGACAAGGAGCTTGAACGCTCCTATGCAAGGGTCAATCGGGGGAACTTATGTCCCTTTTAATGCTATCCCTTACGGTCGGGGTCATATATCTCCTACGTCCCCTTTGCTCGATGGTGCTTTTCAACAGCCAATCGGGAAAAATTCTAATTATAGCTTGTTTGGTGGAGGAATTTTAGGACCTCCATCTTATATAACGTCAGTGGGATCTATGTCGTTCTCTTTGTTCGGTGCATTTGGGAAAAAAAAAAATCTTCGGTTGTTATCTTGGCTAGGGGAAACCCCATTTTTGGTCAACAAAACCTAGTGTAGGGTACTATTCCTTCACAGAGAGTGACAACTGGATTTTTCTCCACACAGGGTCTTTGGAATCCTTGGCATGGATCAGTTCCCTTGCAAGGGTTTTCGTTTGGGGGTAACCCTTTCCAAAATCAATGGAACCTCGGACATGGCTCTATACCCATGCCCGTCATATCGGCTAGGGGCATCCCCTTCCAAGGTCCTTGGAACACAATGCAGGGAGAAATCCCTGCACAAGATATGTCGTCCAATTTCGGGATTCAGCCGATGATACCCCAACAAACACAATTACCCTATGTTGGTCAAGGCCACGGTTTCTACCAGAACCCTGGCCAGCAGTCCAACTTTTCCTAGCAACCTAGTGCTAGTCAAACTTCAGGACACTCTTTTCCTGTAAATAGTTCACAACCAAAACTACCGTTTCTGTAAATGCTACATCTACCAGACTTGTCGATATTACTGAATGACCCAATTTGTCACGATCCGCGTTAACCCCGCATGTCGACTAATTTTCCTTCATATATTTTGAAATTTGAGGGAAAGCCTGGCGAAGATCCAGGTGATCATGTGATGACTTTTCATTTGTGGTGCTCGTCAAACTCACTGAAGGATGACTGTACCCCATAAGGCTATTCTCTACTCTCAATGAGGCCAAGAAAAAGTCTGGACCCCATGCCCATGGTATTTTGGGATCAACACAAAGCAATTCCATGGACCTATTGTCAAATCAATTGAAACAATTGTCGATACAATAGACTGTGGCCAACCAGACTCTAAGTTCAGTAATTCCTTCTACCCAGACATCGGATGTACATAGTATGTAGTCGATGAATCCAAAGGCCAACCAACATCATGAGGGAAAGAAGAAACAATGGAATAAGAAGGGTAAAGGGGATAAAAATTCTACGAATAATGTTGGTGGGGGGGAAACGAAGAAGAAGAAGTCAAAGTATCCATGTAATCTTTGCATGAAAGACCACTTGACTCATATGTTCCCTCGACTTGCCGAAGCCCAGAATATATTAGTGTAGCAAAAACCTATTGTGTTGATGAACCCTTTTCTACAAGGTAAAAACATGGCTCAGGCTTTCGCGTCCACAAGCACGGTAGGTGGCAGACAGGGACCCCCTACGCCTACCAATAAAAACTCGGCCGCAACATTTACATGATGAATTATGAGGCTCATTTAACGACCAGGGCCTGAGACTATGAAATGTTGGAATCTGCCGAGAAGGGAAAGTAATCCACTAACCCTCTGAGTCCTCTCCAGATCGAGAAGGCGACAACAGAAACAATGAATTGCATCCCTAATGGTGTGTTTAAGAAGGCTTCTCATAATCCAAATGCAAGGGCCACCCAGAACTACTCCATTGTAGAGGATCTGGCACAAACCCCTTGCACAATGTCTGCTTTGGAAGTCCTCTAGAGTTTCCCCTCGCAAAGAAAATTTCTATTGTCCACCTTGGGAGCGGCAGAGACTTGCAACCCAGATGCGATCATTTTTTATCCAACTGACTTAAAACCTCGTCTTCCTTACCACGTTGCTTTTCATATAGTAATGGCTTACACCATGATATCTTTTACGCGGAAAAAAAATTGTACAGTGGTTGATGAGGGTGCCTCAATTTGCGTGATTTCATTGGAATGTTGGAAGGCAATTGACCAACCTGGGTTATCTCCGTCTCCTACATTGTTTACAATGTTTGACAGTCGATCATTCAGACCACACAAAATTATTCCTTCTTTCTCCATGCAGTTGGGAGGTAAAACTGTGTTTGTCAAAGTTGAAGTGGTTGATGCACCTCTTGACTACAACTTGTTTTTAGGAAGTAGTTGGAATTATGCAATGCATGAATGGTTGCTATGGTTTTTCGGGTCTTGTATTTTCCACATGAGGGTTGGATTGTGACCATTGACCAGTTCTCCTTCTCTCGTCCTGAAACTTCATCGAGGGCTTCCACGATCCCGATGATTGATAGTCTGTAGCCTGGAACTATCAACTTAGGTGTTGGTTTGTTTCCATCATTGATGGGAAATTTTGATTACCCGTCACCTTCTGGCAATGTAAATCTTATATCGTTCGTTTTTTACCAGCCAAGGGCTGCGATTTTACAAGTGTCGTCATTTCGAACGAGTTTCTTTAATGATCCATGGACTTTACCTTCCCCATCACCCTTGATGGAGGGGACAAGGAATTGTCGCATGGCCATGCCCTTGTCCGCGAACGAGGTTGCATACATCATTGTCCAACAATCTTCGGCCAACCCCGATCTGACTCCTTCATAGGAGTAAGATCCAGTTCTCGAGCCTATTTGGGCTCAAGATTCTCTTGCCACTCGAGATCCTTTAGACTTGGTATTAACCTCTGATAAGGTGATTCTCGAGGGAATTGTCCCAACAGAACTTGGGATGATCTATATCATAGATCTTAATTCCTTCCCAAGTTAAGGAGAATAAAGGCGCGAGCATTTTTTTCGACCGTGAATGGAGATTATTCTTTTCCTATCAATCCTATGGCTATGCATAGAATTTATGTCAAGGGTAACATGGCAAGCATTTCCACAATGATTCCAATCGATATCTCCAAAACCCCTAGCGTTGTGGAGAATGTTTTCGTTGGAGTGGATTGCTCTCCTGAAGAGATTTGAACCTACAATGAGTTATTCATAGAATTTCACGATGTTTTTTCATGGTCTTATGAGGAAATGTCAGGCATCGACCCATGAATTGTCGAACATGAAATTGTGACTTATCTTGATTCCAAACCGGTCTGACAGAAGCTTCGTCCGATAAATCCTCTAAAAGCGGAAGTAATCAAAGTAGAAGTACAAAAATTGCTCAAATTTGGTTTTATATACCCTGTACAATTGACAGAATGAGTGTCAAACCCGGTTCTAGTTAACAAGAAACATGGTATTATTCATGTGTGCATGGAATTCCATGATTTGAATAAGTCCTATCTGAAAGATAATTTTTCCACCCCGTTCATTATTCAGATTGTTGATTAGTGCACAAGCTGCGAGGTATTTTCATTCATGGATGGTTTCTCAAGATATAATCAGATTCAAATCAAACCCGAGGACCAACATAAAATAACTTTTATTTGTCTGTGGGGCACATTCGCGTATCATAAGATTCCTTTTGGCCTGAAGAATGTTGGAGCTACCTTTCAGCGGGCCATGTCATTTTATTTTCACGACCTTAGACACATAGTCGAGGCATACCTCGATGACCTAGAATCACGCTCTCGCAAGAGATCTGATCATCTCACCCATCTTCAACTAATATTTGAACGATGTCACTACTATCAGATTTGCTTGAATCCTAACAAGTGCAGTTTCTTCGTGATGTCAGGTCATATTTTAGGTTTTATTGTATCGACAACAGGGATCATGGTCGATCCTCTCAAGATTGAGGCAATAGTTCAATTTTCTCCCCCGTGCATGATACCCCACCTTCAGAGATTACAGAGGAAAGTGAATTTTCTTCGGCATTTTGTCACGAATTATGCCAAGATCACTAAAGGGTTTATGTGTCTCTTGAAAAAAGGGGTCCCATTATGTTGGGATGAAGCTGCTCAGCGCTCCTTTGAAGCGTTGAAATGCACCTTGACGTCTTCCCCTCTGCTTCGGCCTCCTAATTATAACTGATATTTCTTGTTGTATTTGGCTGTTGTGGAGTCGACCATTGGCATGGTCTTGGTTCAAGAAGATAATCTTCTCGAAGAGGATGTTATATATTACCTTATTCGAGGCTTGATTGGGCTGAAACGTAACTATTCTCACGTTGAGAAAATTGCTTTGGCAGTTGTTCATGCTATCCAACGGTTCTGTCACTACATTTTACTTTGCAAGACCATTTTCATTCTCATCATAAACCCTTTCCAATACGTGTTAACACGACAGGTCATTGGAGGAGATTAGTTGATGGATAGTCATCTTATAGGAATTTGACTTGGATTTTGTTTCTGCGAAATCAAAAAAGTCATTGTTCTTTTTCAAACTCATTTTGGAACTTCCAGTCGAGTCTAGTGATATCACGCCTGAAGAGTCGCCTATTAAGGGAGATATTTTTCTAACTGCATTTCCAGACCCCTGGTATGGAGATATATTGGTCTATCTCTAGACTTTGAAGTGTCCCTCTTCTGCTTCTCATGATGAGTGTTGACGAATTTGACATTAGGCAGGAAACTATCTTATACTTGATGACACTTTGTATCATCGAGTCATGGATTGCATTCTTCGACGATGCCTTATCCATGAATAAGCAGAGCTCGTTTTGAACGACTGTCACACTGGAGCATGTGGCGGTCATTTTTCTGGGTTGGAAACAACCCAAAATATTCTACATGCAGGTTACTTATGGATCTTGTTAATCAAGGATTGCGTTGAGGCGATCAAGAAGTGACACCCATGCTTGATCTTCTATCGAAATATGCAGGCATATCCCGCTCCTATGTTTCCTATCATTGTTGTTGGTCCTTTCACAAAGTGGGGAATTGACTTCACTACATGTCACCTGGCCTCGGCCAGAGGGCATCGTTACATCATCATAGCAGTAGACTACCTCACAAAGTGGGTTGAAGATATGCCAACATTTAGTAATGATGGAAAAACTGTGCCTCTTTTCATATTTAATCAGATAGTAGAAAGTTTTGGCATCTTGAAGGAGATTGTCATTGATCATGGTAGTCAATTCCAAAACAAAATGATTACCGAGTTAACATAAAATCTCGAGTTCAAACAATAAAATTCGTCACCTTATTAACAATAAGAGAATGGTCAAGTTGAAGCTGTGAATAAGTCTCTCAACACTATTCTTCAGTGGATGATCAATTCTGCCAAGTCAAATTGGCCTTTGATGTTATATTCAACGTTGTGGGCCTACTGAATGTCTGAGAAGACTGTCAACATTGTTTTACCTTTTCAACTCGTATATAGGATGGAAGCAGTCTTACCTATTGAATTTCATATTCTTCTTTAAATTTGGCAATGGAATTACTATCGAACACTTCACTGCTTGAGGAACACCTTCTATATCTCGAGCAGCTCAATGAGCATCATTGTAATGCAACCTTAGCCAATGAGGCTCATAAGAAACGATTCAAGTGTCAGTATGATTAGTCCGTTCATCCTCGAATTTTATCCAAAGGCGATCTTGTCATGGTCTGTGATCAATACAAAGATCCCATGGGGGTAGGCAAGTTCAAACCCATGTGGTTCGAACCGTTGATCGTGAAAGAGGTCTTGAAGAAGGGCGCTTATCGTCTGGTTGATTTTGAAGGAAACGCCTTGGCCAAGCCCAGAAATGGGCTCTACCTCAAGAAGTACTACTCTTAGTTTAGTCACCTGGGTGACTTCTTGTACATATGTATATCTTCTTATACATTTTTTGTCCTTTTTGTTTTGTGGACGTGTAGTTATTTATGTCTTTTTTTTTCACTGTGGCAGATTTCAAGTTATTCGGAGGTGTATTTTGGGTTTGCAGACGATGCTAGCCGACACACTTGGAGGCTTGCTTCCGCAGCTTGGGTGATTTTCACACCTGGAGGCCATTTTCTATCTTCCAGAGGTATTTTTCTAGGCAACACTACAAACAATGTTGTCAAATACAATGAAGTGATAGAATTGCTTTGTGATGCTTTGTTACATGGAATTTCTCACCTCTGGGTCTACCTATATGCTCAATTGGTTGTGTCCTAGTTAAATGGGGTTTACTGCATTTATGATCCCACTTTGCACCGGCGTTTCCTTATGGTACATCCATTAAAATGTTCTTTAGATTACATTAAGTATATCCATGTTCCTAGGATATTTAATCATCTAACAGATACTCTAGCTAATCAAATATTATATTGGCATGTTTCACACACTTAAAAAGAAAAGCACACACATACACATGTAAATACATTTGTAAAAGATGTCATTCATAAGACAAAAAATATGTATATATATATATATATATATATATATATATATATCCAAAAAGCGTCAAGAGTACATAGGTGGGCACGAATGCCTAAAAAGTGTTCAGTATACATCGTTGAGCTTATTCCCTAAAAAAATACATATACAAAAAGTGTCCTCGGCACATCAATGGTCTATACTATATAAGAAAGGGGCCTATTGGCCTTGTCGTAGTGTACAATGGCGTTGGCCAAACTTCAGAATAGTTGGACCCAAGTCTGAGGCACCCCTACTACATGAGGCTGCATAGAAACTGGGAGATCCTCGATCTCAGTCATAGGTACAGTACGAGTGAGCACAGTGAGGTTGCACTCCACTCATCTCATAACTCGTTCAACCTCTCTGGATGGAGGTCCCCATACATCCATTGGTCCTCTGGCTGTTGTTGGTTCTGACTCTAGTCAAGGACGTCACCGAGTCCTAGTGAAGTCCCCTGGTCACACAGGTCCCACATCTATACATAGAAGAGACACAATTCAGTACTCTATACACACATAAAAAGGATATATATAAAAAACAATGAAAAATTAAATGAATTTAAAATGTACATTACCTATCTCGTCTCGCTCCTTGTTGGGAGGAATAGGAGGCCACATGCCCCTGTACCGTCTCTCTAGGACTAAGATTGGGCACCCTCTCGAAGAAGGAGCACAAAATGGTATCGAACCCAAAGTTATTTTTGGTACGCCACCGCCACTCTGTAAGTTGTTTCTTCATGCATATCATCATGGTCATACTCCAGTCAAAAATGTTGGCCTCCAAACACTGAATGGAACAATGCATGTGTGCTCGGGAATCCTGGTGAAGGGCAATGGATCCATTAATCCTCTTGATCAAGAGTAAGATCACACGTAGCGATAGGTTGGTGATCTTGTGAATTGGCACCTAAGAACCTACCTTCTCAGTTCCAACCTTATAGTACATGCGAATGTAATCCTCGATGTTAAAGGGCCCCAAAGGAAATGTCATCAAGATAATTGGTTCCCCTCTCCTTGAGAGGCCAGTCAAGAAGTATATATCCTCTGTGGTGGGGATCAATGATTGACCCTCTAGCATAAATGCCTCTGCATCAGGATGCCAATACTCCACAAGAGCATTGAGCAGCCTATGTTTTTCCCTCATGAACAGACACTAGAAGAACTTCCATAGCCCACATTGTTTTAGTGTGATGATGGCTATAGGGTCCTCTTCGACAAAAATATCAATGTCCTCATGATCCCTCTCACTCCAGTGAAAATACATCTTGTTTCATAGAAAAAAGGAGGAGACTCAATACTTTCTTTTGATTTTTTTCAATGTCTTTCAAGGTGTATGTTGGTTGTTTCATGCATAGTCGTGTATGTATGTGGGTTGGTGGTTTCCTACCCGAGTACATATGCAGGTTGGCCTTGGACAACCCGTGTACATGCAGGGCCACTCCTTTTACAAGAGTGTGCCCACTCAAAACCTAAAACTAATTCATAAAGAAGGTATTGAATTTCAAGTAGGAGTAATTTGTACTTACTTGGTCCAAGTAGAAGGTCATTTCCTCCACTGAAGATCCCGAGATATAGTCTTTTAGTAAAGGGGTCTTTTCAACTTTTGGTTGATTTTCAAATTGCAATGGTGAAAATGAGATGCTAGCTTCTATTTATAGAATGTTTTGGCCCTTTTTGCCCCTTTTTCATCCCCTTTGTCATTTGTTTTGGCTTGGTAATCACTTGATTCCACTTTTGAGTTTCTTATTGGTCATTCTGGTCCTCTTTTTCTTTTGGTTTGGTAATTTTGGGGATGGGTCACTTTTTGGGTATCCTTCGGTAAAATTCATTGTTTCCAACTTTTTGCATATAAGTTAGGATTTCATTTCCACTTTCCGCATCTTATTGTATTTTTCGATTTTCCATAGGATCGACCCCACTGAAGTGTGACACAGAACCTTCATTGCTTCTTTAGAAGTGTCGTAATTAGGTGGTAGATCCTACCTTTACATGGATGCCCTATGTAGATCCTTTAAGAATCTTGACATCCATGCTGTCAGTAATGACTTTAGGCTTGGGAGTCCTTGTTAGTCCTGTCATGATTACGAAATAAAGACTCATTTGTGTGATGCACCATTATCCTAGGCGTTACCCTCGGGACTCCCAAATGAGCATGCTTTGTTGTCTTTCAAGATCGCATTGAAATTCGAAAGAAAAATCTAACGAGACTATATTTACTCTTTTAGATCTTGTCTATATTAACTGAGAAAAGTATCCCCCTGGAGTCTCTTTAATCCCTTTTCATACTCTCTAAAAATGAAAATAATTCCGAGCAATCTTGTTTCCCTTCACGCTCACCAAACTCAAATTGGAAGGCACATATGTTCGACAGTATTTTACCCCTTTTTCAGTCCGAATGGATAATTTTACTAATAAAGGTATGCTCTAGGAACTCTGGTTCGCTAGAAGAGTATTCTCAGGCGTAAGTTTAACCCTTTTTTGGGCCTGAGGGACTAAATCTTTGAAAAAGGAACATTATCCTTGGTTTTGGTTTATCACCTTTTTCAGGCCTTGGAGATTACTTATGAGAAAGGAACCCCCCCCCCCCCTGCCGGAGTCCATAGTTAAGCTCTTTTCAGACTCCTTAAAATTGTAAAGATCGTGGAGTGACCTTGTTCCTTCACACTCGTTAAATTGGTCCAGAAGAACATCTATTGGCATGAGTTTAACCATCTTTCCAGCATGTAAATTATAGCGGAAAAAGGTACGCCTCGATAGATTCGTCTCACCGGAAGAATTATCCTCAGTTAATTTTATACGTTTTCGGGCTAAGGAGACTAAACTCAAAAAAATGTTGTGATTCCATAGTTAAGCTCTTTTCAAACTCCTTAAAATAGAAAAGATTGTCGAGTGATCTTGCCTTTGTCACACTCGTTAAAATGGTTTTGAATAGAAGTCTTTTCGGTGCAAGTTTAACCCTTTTTCAAATTGACTAGACTATCTTCAAAAAAGGTACTCCCTGGAGTCTTCGTTTTGTGTTTTTTCAGACTCTCTAAAACATGAAAAAAATATTGAGCTTACCTTCTCTGGGCTCGTAAAAATTACATAGAAGGGGTCTCATTGTTTCTTGCTTAATTTCATTTGTGAGTCTCATATTTGCGTCTTTGGTCTAATGTCGACTCCATGTTTCTCTCAACTTAACCTTTCAAGCATTCCTTATACGCAAGCCTTGTAGCACTTCTTGCCTCTATGACCTGACACCTTGACCCATGGAGGAATTTTCCCCGAGTGTCCTTTTCCTGCACATGTCTCCTTTATATGAGCATTAGTATGTTTCATGCGCTTGGAACTAGTTTGGTTTCTTGCGACACTAGTTCCTCCTTTGTAACGTAGCATTCTTTTATTCTTTTTCAAGCTCTTAAAAAATTGAAAAAGACAAAAAAATAAAATATTCCAAAAAGATAGGATGGGAAATATTCATTCTTTTTTCAGCAACATAGAGAGTCACCCTTGGACAAAGCACATCCTTTTGTTTGTTCATCAAGCATTGGGATCTAGTATGACCTTAGGATGTTGTTCTCGCTACATATAATTGTGTCCTCCTTCGTTTGGTTACTCTTCCAAACACATGGAGAGTTTGCATTGCCTCCTGCATCACAAACTTATGTCAATGTCATGCTTCTTGAGTCTGATCATCTTTCATGTTTTTTTCCAAGGGAAGTATTATTCAACCCGAGTCAGCCTTTTTGCAGTTTGTCTCTTGACCTTCATAAGTCAGACATACCAAGAGTCCAATCAAGTCCACATTCAAAATTGACGAAGTTCTCTACCCGATCATTGAGATCCTCATGTATTTTCCTGACGAGCTGTCGAAGACATCAGGGTAGTGATTTATACACTCCCATTGTACTCCTACCTAATTTTTGAATATATTGAAGATGTTTCTCGATCTATGAAGACCTCATCTCTAGCCACGGGCGTCACTAGCTTCTTGAAGATGAATACTATACTTGTATATATTCGATTGATTTTGAGATGTAGATCGGTTGTGTATTGCTCATAGCTACACTTTATATAGTTATACGACATGGATCTACATTGTGTTTGATTGGAATCCGTGATTTAGTTCATCCCAAGCATGGGTATGTCCACCTCGGAGAGACAATTGTTGTTCTGCAGATGACACCTCCCGAACTCTGATACCGAGATCACTCGATTTCATACATTGGTGAAGATATTGTAATGTATTTCGGCCATCAGTTGTTATTATGACATCACACATTAGGGGGCATTTGTTATAGCCCTAAAATTCCTTACTCCTGCATACATGGAATTGGCCCTCTTACTTGCATAATTTTTCAAAGCATTGTTAAGGAGCTCTTCTTAAAAAACCATTTTTTAGAGCATGTACGCTCCATGCACCACTACATCCCACGTATATATTCTTGTTTCATGCTATAAAACCCACGTACATACACTTTTTTCACACTAAACAACCCGCGTATGCTTGAAAAAGTTGCAAAAATTAAAAAGTTGTAAGGAATTCGATAAAATTCATGGGCTATTGGAGGTTTCCCAACAAATTCACCTATTATAGCCCGTCACCCAACCTAATAACCATCCTTTTGTCATATAAAGGAGGTTTTGGGGTCTCATTTTGCATACAAGCATAAGAACAGTGAAACTCTTCCCAATTTCACTTCCCTTCCTTGCCCAAGATTTGACTACCTTTGTGAGATATTGCCTCAACATTCCCTCATCAGTCCCTTCTTCTTCCATTAAATCCATTCCCTTCCCTTGAGGTGATCATAATATTGAGAGAAGAGGCCTATTGAAGGTGCACTTGGAACATTTTAAAGAGGAGCCCATACTAGGTTCGCAAAACGATGGCTGACACAGATTGTAAGTTTCAGTCTTTTTTTGATGAATAAAAGAATATGTTTTCCCTGTCCCAAATGATGATGTTTTGTTTATTTTATTTGATTGATACATAACATTTTATATCTAAACCTAACTCATGAATAGAAGTAGCATGTCTGTAGTCCTTGTTTTCCTAGTTTTGGATGCAGGTTGGCCTTGGGAGGAGATGTGCAGTCATTGGAACTACGGAGTTTGAGGAGATCATCACTAGACGTAGGATAAAAGGTACAGTTACCAGTCTTCTCTCTTACTTCTTTATTTTCATTTGTTTTGGTATCTTTGGGGTAGAGTAGAAACTAGATTGAGTTTTAGATGATCATTCGCTCTGTCTATATCTTAAATCCTGGTATAGTTAAAGGGGGGATTTTCCCTCTAGAAAAAATATCCTTTAAAACCATGCCATCAACTTCCAAGCAATATCATAATATCAAAACATCATCCAAAAACAATAGATGGGTAAGGTACTTAGATCTACCCATTTGTATCCCTTGGAATTTATTCACTCTTTTGTCCTCAACAAGTTCCCTACTAAAACCATCTTCTATTAGGAGAAAAAGGTATGGGTACAAGGGACAACCATACCAAAGCCCCATATTAGATTTGACAAAGGGGAAACCCAACCTACTGATTTGAATAACAAAAGTAACCAGAGACACATAAATCATTATCCATTTGACCAGAGAAATGTCAAAACCAATGCGTAATAGCAGAAGTCTGAGATAGATCCATGATACCTAATCATAGGATTTTGAAAGATCAAGTTTGATAACTTAGATAGAGTGACTTTGGGTCTTGATTTTATGTAGTCCTTCCTACACCTAGTGATAAAGGGATTAAACGTCCCTTTATAAAATCAAACTATTTAGAAGTGATGATTTTGGATACCACTAGTTTTAACTTGATTGCAATCACCTTGGAAAAAAAATTGTAGAGACAGTTTCATAAGGCTATTGTCTTGAAGTGATACGAAAATAATTATATACCAATCTTAATCTTTAAAAACTCATTTGAGCATCAAACGTGATTCCGAATAATTCTTGATCGTATTGAGGAGATTTGCAAAGAAAATGATAATGTGATTTTTATACAAAACCTCCACTAAATAATGATTAATTTTAAGATTAATGAGAAAACAAAAATAAAAAAATAAAAGAACTCAAAATACAATATTGATGACAGAGTTCGCTACATCTCTAAGTTTCCTTCAAATAGTGAGACTGCTTTTCATAATCTCTAAATGTCAAAATTACAATACAAAATGGACTTACAAATACAATTTTGAATTAACTCTACAAATCCATTACTCAAACTTAGAAATAGAGTTTACCATTGAATTATTGTGAAATTCTGAGAAAAATAAGTATAAAGTCGACCATATTTTGAACTAGCTCAATTTTACCCTCTTTACATGCCAAATGATGCACTATGACACGCATTAATGGAAATTTGGACTAATACTTTCATAAACAACATATTAGTAGAAAAATAACATCATCGTTGTGCTCCTCTCAAGAAAACGAGAAAAATGAGTATAAACATGCCTATGTTTGGACATGGTACTCCATGGCATGCAAATCTAGACAACACCAAAACTAGGGTTCTCTCGACATAGACTTCGATAAATTTGTATTGTACCCTCTCTTGGGACCCATGCACACCTCGAGATTGTTTCACCATATCATATGTATTGGGTTTTGTGCCCATATATAGGCCTAGGTTGGAACCGAACCCCAACCATGCACTAAATGCTTGGAAGGATATTTGGTGGTATCTTTGGCACAAGTTTGGAGATGGTTAAAGTTGGTGGAACCATCAGAAATGGTGGGTTGATTTGGCCCAACCATACCCATACTTTACGTTGGCATCGATGTTTTATTAAATATAATATTACTTGTTTGTTATAATGAGTTCAATATTTGGCACAGTGGTTAGCAGATTAGTGTGAATTCTTTGGTACATTTGGAATATTCCTCAAATTCTATGAGAGATCAAGGGTTCAAAACTCGTCAATCCCATAAAAATGTTTATACCTAGCCCAACTTGGGCTTCCGAAAGGTGCCTCATGGTTCCATTTGATTGGCCCATGTGGCAACCTATCATTGGTTGAACTGTACGACCCCTTCCATGTCAGTACTGACTGTGTTGTTGTCGTACCTTCCACATGTGCATATGGACTGCCACATGTCAGTATATTATTGGTCCACCTATTTCCTTCCATGTCATCGTACATATTCCAGGTCATGCGTACAGATGACACATGTCATTTTTTATTGGTCCAATTGGACCCTAAAAAGTCCATTTCTAGGTGACACGTGGCACGTTGTCTTGCTACCACGTCACCTTGATGACTTCAACATGAATTCATCCTACTATTTTCATGGTTAGGACATGTGTCACCCTTGAATTGGTGACACGTGTCACCTTTGACTTTGAATTTTTCCCTAGTTTGACTTTAAATTTGACCAACCATAATTGTTGCATACGAACTTCGTTTTAGGTGATATCTTCACCTTTGGAAATCTATCGCTGAGGTCTACACAATGATTCCCTTTTGGAGAACATTTGAGATGGTTAAATTTTGAGCTTTTCTAGATCCCCCTGGACCTCTGTGAGAATTCTATATCTTCCTGTATCTCTGTGAGTGTTATTTATCCTCCTAGATCGATCATGAATTATGAAAAAGAAGAGTACAATACACCTTAGGAATTAATGCAATGAACGTTGAGTTGATGTCTCTCAAAAGTTTTCAATATTGATGGATTTCTTTCACCAAACAAAATAGATAATCCCCTACTACATCAAATAAGTCTTCAAAAAATACAGCAGTCCAACCATCTAACCGAGGAATCTTGTCCCTTTTAAAAGAGGAAATTACAACAATAAGTTCATATCTAGTTACCTTGCTAAACAAAATACAAGTGTCTTCTTCATTGATAAGCCTAGGGAAATAATAAATAATATTAAGTATTTACCCCATCTTTCTCTACTTAGGTTCCTTAAATAGGGATTTGAAGTGTTCCACACCCAAAGAAGCCAAGTTCAAGAATCCTTGGATCCGATTACCACTAGAATTACTTATCTCCCAAATTGTAATATAATGTTTCTAGAACTTTTCAAATTTTTTAAATAATTTGGTATTTTGTTCACTAACAGTGATCCAAAGTGCCCTACTCTTTAACCACCAATTTTTTTCTTTTTCAAGAAGGATCCTGACCTGAAGAGATTCCAAGATATAACACTTTTCCAAATAATCTTGAGATACTAGAGTACCTTGATTTGTTTCATAGAGATTCTGAAGATTAACTTCAATCTCCTTAAGTTCCCCATCTCTTGCCTTTCTCCTTTCCCCATCCCAAACGGAAAACTTTTCCTTAAGTATTCGGAGTGTAGAAACAAATTGGGATATTGATGGAGCATCCAAATCCACTTAAAACATTTTCTAGTTATCCCAAACTCCTCCTCTTCAGACTAATTGGCATTGCATTTAAAAGGTGTTATAATATTGAGACAAATGAATAAACATACAACAATATTAAACAAAATAACCTTACTAGACTATCCTCCTATCCATATAACAAAAACATTTAATCATAATAAGAAAGGGACAAAAGAAAAAGAGTATACCAGATATACATGGTAAAACCCCAATGTGGGGAAACATCCATAGGAAGGTATTTTCTTCTTTATTCTTCAAAAATATCCAATATTACACTTGAGAGCACCTCAAAAAATTGCTTACCCTTTACAAAGATAATACTTTTTCAACATACCACACAATACATCATTACATATTCCAACACTCCCCCTTAATGGAGACTAGGGATAAGGAATACTTATGGAGGAATATGTCATTGCAATACCTTCCAACATTATGTGTAAGAATAAGAAAGGAAATATATTATAGAGGAAGATGGCATTACATTAACATCCCCCCTTAATGACAACTTCCAGAATTTCTCATAATATGTGAATACGAACACACTTTGCCTCATGGAATTGATGAAGATAATAACCACTTTTCACTGAGTCATGAAATTACGCCCAAATAAATATGTATGATGAACTCTTACAAAACACACAACAGTGTACAAAAACCTCAAATGGCCAATATAAAAGAACACGTGGCTAGTTGACAGCCATAACAACCATAAATCAATTGATAGTTTAATTAATTCTTACATAACACCACAACAATGTATAGAAGCCTTAGATGGAAAATAAAGTGGAACATGTGGCTAGTAGACAATCATCACAACCATAACTCAATTGATAGCCGAAAGATCTCTTCCTGAACACCACAATAGTGTACAAAAACCTCAGATGGCCAATACAAGAAAACATGTGGCAAACATACAATCATCCCAACCAAGCTGAAAGGTGCAATAATATTGTAGTAGACAGTATTACGAATACAAGAACCCCATATGTATACATCAGAATGTTTCCAACAAACATTCTTCACAACCAAAGAACTCTAATGAATATTTCATTACAAATATAAGGCCCCAATCATTTATCCATCGAAAAATGAGCCCCATAGATAATCATCATGAATTTATAGTAGAATATGGAACTTCATTACATTGCATTATTACTATAATATGGTGATATGAAATGGAATTTCATTACATTACATTACATTCTCCTTGATTACAACTTCAAACATCCCAGATAAAGTGGGAAATAATTTCAAACTTTGTTGTTGTCAAGGATAAAATGAAGAGAGAACAATGTAGGAAGCCATTGTAATCAAATCCTCAATAAAGTGAAAGAAGAATACACTTGCAACTGTTAAGAATCATTGTTGAATGACAATATCAACACGATTAGAAACTCAATATAGGGATAATTTGTAGAACCAAGCTATCCCATAACACTTCACAAAAATAAACCCTATAGATAAAGAGAAGAAAATAGAGATCTAATATCCACACAAGAACTTCCAAGAGTAAATAACATAATGATCATGATAAGCCAATAAAAAAATAAAATTACTTTTACATAACAAGGGTCAACAACAACACATAAATAGAGAGCAAAATATGATAAAAAAAAAATGATATATCTAGAAAAATCTAGCCACTAAGAAACTAAGCCTTAAGCATTGGATGGTTTCTTGTTGTCACCATGATAAAATGCTTGAGATACATGCTCCTAAAAATGTCAAATCATATCTTCCATATAGGTAGGTTAGTGATAAGCAAAAAACAGGAACAAGAGACAATGTTTGCAAACATGATGAAAAAACTAAGAAACTAAACCTTAATGAAAAAAGACAAGAATATAATGACAAGACTAAACAACATTTTTCTTACCTATTATGAATGTTGGAAGAAACTTACCCTGTTTATGAGCTACCACACTACAAAAAACAACAATGGAAATTACTTGCAGTAATAAACATCGTGGAAAAACCAAGATGGAAATTACCTTGAACACTAAACCATTTGTACAGTCCTCCCTACAAGAGAAACAAGGCTATATGCACACCATATGCTAGTAAATTCATTGGATCAACCTTCCAGTAAGTAAATCAGCCCCCAACAAGTAAATTTTCCCTCTGCTCAAGAAAAACAACATGCAAATCAACAGATCAACCCTCCTAGAGACAAAATGACCCTCCTAGCAAGCAGACTGGTGGTCCAAAGGGAAAATAAACCCTCCACCAAGGAAAATTAGCCTCTAAAATAAATAAATAAATCCACTCCTAAACCTATAAATTTATCAAAAACATGGTCGTACAGTATACACATCATCCCCTTTAATCAGAAAAATTGAACCTCTGATGAGAAAAAAAACCTGAACACCTGCAAATTTTCCCCAAAAAATGAGTCCTTATAGAAAAAACTAAATTTGTACAGTCTGTGCAATATTGGATTAGAGAGAGGGTTGGTTGGTTAGTTAGACAGTGAAAATATGCACCCAACAAAAAATTCCATGCAAAATACCTCATGGATCTTTGGATTTCCATTGGCTTTGTCAATTTATAAAAAACATGGATAGTTATCTGAGCAATGAACCTTTCCATCCCATGACTGATAGATTCCAATTCCATGGAGGAGCCAGTGATGGGAAAGGGAATGGTCTAATCTCTTGGATACCCCATCATCTCTGGTTTGATTTTTTCTCCAAGTCAAACTAGTCTAAACAGGTTCTACATCAATCCATCCTATCAATTCAAACTTGTCAACAAAGTAACTTGCGATCCTTTCTTCACATGAAAAGTGCCCCAAATTTCATCTCTTCTAGTATATATATTCATATCCACCCCAATTATAAGGTTATCGATACAAATACATTGTAATGAAAACAACTTGTCCCAAAACATCTCTTTACCCTCGTATGGCACATATAAGTTAACAAGGGTCATAGTAAAATCTAAATCCTTACTATAAATTTATATACATAGACCTAATGGAATAGAGAAAAAATCAATTAGGGCCTAATTTTATGAAAAAACAGTAATGAGCCTTCCCCCCAAGGCCCCATTAGAATCTAATCCATAGAAATCCCAACATGAGAACATATTCACCAAATATGCAATAATGGTAGCACTAAGCTCCATGGTTTCTTGGATCAACACTACATCTAGAATCTCCACAACCAAAAGCCTCTTCAAGGAAACGTTTTTGTCCCTCCCCCCAAGGCCCCTCATATTAATCGACATTAACTTAATGACGCACCTTCCTTTGGGGAAATTCCCACTTTAAGAACCCCAAAAATAAGGTGTTGTCTTCTGTGGAATATTTCACAAGTAGCTTTCTCCTTTGAAGGAATTGACTCCATATGGACATAAAATTCCAATCCCCCCTTAACACCCATGCTCTAAGAATTATTCCTTAATCTCAAGTAGCAAGGTTCCCTACCCAAAGAAGTTGAGGTAGAACCAGGGATAGAGTATCTATGGTGGTAATTAGGTTTCACAAGAAAGGGATCAAAGTCCATAGATAGACCAACAATAAAATATCAACTTCCTTCACCTCATACTAATAGAGATTTGACACCTTCCCCATAGGTGGGATATGAACATGCCCATTACCCTAAGGAAGCACACTATTTACTACATGCATAGAAGGAGATCAAGGATTGTGGTTTTCCACATGAATTGAATTTCCCGTTTCATCAAATGATGTAATTCCCTTAAACCTATGTTCCTCCATATTTCCCAAATGGGATGGTGTGATGTCCAAGTTGTCCCCGAAGTGAATTAAGAGAGACTAATTCTATTCTTGGTGTTGCACACCAACATACATAGGAACTGAAATATCAACAATCAGTAGGTTAGTCCACAAACCCCCTTTTTTTTTTTAACATGACCTGGGCTATGTGCCACCCCTACTTCTTCCTTTGGATTTTTTTGTATCTCTTACAAACCTTTTACCTCCATAGAAAGATTTGTATTTGAAACCTTAACAACCAACTCTTCTAGTTCTTTCCTTGGACATTTATTTTGAAATTAATACTCACATTTAAAATGGATATGACCAACCTTGTGACAGTGAATGCACCTAAAAGGGACGTTCACATTTTCCAAATTCTAAGTATATGTTCAGTCCCCCACCATCGTCTCCATCGATTCGAATATAACTTGGAGAGAATCCAATTTGAACAAGATTTGTTACACCGATCTAATACTAAAATATTTATAACTTTCATCATCATCAATAAATTTCCCTAGCACCTCTCCAATGTCCTTCAAACTAGAATCATACAAAAATTCTAGTGGTAAATTTGGTAACTTGATCCAACTAGGTGAACTGGACACCACCTCCTCCCAAGAATCAAATAAAGGGTGCCAGGGTTTTTCACATAGATATTTCTTATCCCAGTACCATCGAGCCAACAATATTTCCATCACATCTTCCCTCGAATGGAAGATAAATCCAATCTATCCCCTAAAAAGGATGTGGGTGGTAGGTGCATAAGATAGAGTAGGAACCCAAGCATTTTGCATCCAAGAGTTACAGGTCTCCATCGAAATGTTCCTACCACAAAATTTACTAAAGATTGGTCATCCCTCTAAATCCATAATTTGGAAGACCTGCAAGTCCTTCCCAAAAACTAGAGACACACCATCTCCCCATGAATTTACCACCTTTTGAAATTTTTGGCCTAGATTTTCCTTCGCCTGTAGTAATCCTCCACCCTAAAAATCATATAATACCAACTTACTTCCAATAAAACCTAAAGATGTTACCCCATATTAACAAAACCATACATGAGGTTTCAAGGTAGAACTAACATGGTGCAAAACAGAGTGATATTGAGCATTCACAAAAAAATTACTCTGACCAAAGACTCTGCTAGTTTCCACTTCCCTAGGCCCTTCAATTATCTGACCATTCTCCCAACAAAAATCTTTCGAAGGGTCTGCAAATATGACACTGCTAGGCCCTCCCACCTCCTGAAACTTTCAATAAAGTATAGATGATGTGATTAAGTCTTTGTCCTCTTGATACATCATGGGGGTTGGGTCTACACATATGTGAGGGATCGAGAAAATCATATATTCGATTAGGTTATCATCGAAATAGTCAACGAGATTAATACTATTCTCCATATTCCTCTGCCATGCTCTCAAACCGCACCACTTGTCAATGGATCCATACTAACCCCTATAGAAACCATTCTCCTTCGTATGAAAACCATTCCATCAAACCCTATCCACCATTTGTTGAGATATGTTATCCCCTCAATAACTTTTCAAAATTAACATTAAAGTTCTCAAAAAATACATATTATATTTATACATTCATATTAATGCATATAGTAAAATAAAAGTCAACAAATGACTTTGTATGCCAAATTAGAAATGACAAAATTTACAAATCTATGAAAATCCTTTTGCCACTCTAGAGTCTGTATGAATTTGTTTTCTCTCTAGAAAGAAGATCTAAAATAGTGTATAAAAACAAATGGCTTACCACTAAGATAAATTAACATAAAAATCATTTTCTTAAAACAAAAATACATATCATTTTTTAATTTATGTTTCGGCACTATTGAACCACCAATGCCCTACCTGTAAAACAACCTACATGGTGTCTACCATGCTCAAATTCAGCTCATTTATTCACATGTTGTATATTCATACTATTTAGATCAAGGACAAAGACCTTGGGATAAGATCACACTCTTGTTAGATGCCATTATTTCCCAAGTTGTGATGGAGAATATTCATGAGCACTTCACAGATTACTCAGTTATTGAGTCATCTTACTAATTTGTATGATGTTACATAGATCCACATTTATACTTGGTTGTGGCTATTAATTCACTTGCATCTTGCATGGATCCACGGTGTATATTTTCATGGCCATGATCGCATCATGATTGGTTCTTGATGGATCCATGGTGTATTATGATGTGGCCATCATCCCATCAGTTGTTTCATGCATGGATCCACGGTGTATTTATGGAGGCTATGCTCTTGTATTTCTTACCGAGCACGGGTATGCCCACCTCAGGGATCTTTTTCTGCAGGACTGGTGATGCTTTTCTCCAAGATTCTTTGTCGAAATCTCTGCAACTTAATTTATAAAGTGTTTCGACCATCATACACCTCTTCTGACCTCACACTTTAGGGGGCATCTACTACAAAGTTATTTTCCACCTAATCATTAGGTCATTATCACCTAAAGATCACCTAATCACTAGGTCGTTATCCTCTAGAAACCCCTTATTTTAACCCTTAAAACCTACTACTTTTTCCCTGAGTTTCTAGCCAATTTCCCACCTAATCACCCTTTTCCTTCACTAAGGATATGAACAAAAGGGTTAGTCTCTCCGTTTGGCCTTCCAAGGAGCAACTAGTCACTATGTCTATGTGTCTAAGGAGCAACCAAGTCTAGTATATCTTATTTTTGGATTTGGTTTTGATGGATAAGACCTCCCACTGATTTCTTGGGGTTTAGCTTTGATAATTCTTCCATTACAAGCTTGAGAATATTATCCTAATAACTATATGGAATTATCCCTAAATCCCTATAAAAAACAAGCCTTTTCCCATGGGAATGGAGGGGAAAATAGCTAGCAAAGTTACTCTGGTGATTTGGTTGCAAGACTTGGGCAAGGAGCTTAGAAGGAGGCCATCTCTTCAGTCTACATCTGTAAGTTGTAATATTTCTTTTTTTATTAATAGAAGACATGTTGGATTTTTCCCTCTATGTAATTTCTCATATAAGTTTATGTATTCATTGGTAGAGAATTATTATGATTATGTGTTATGATATACTATTAAATTTGTTGTCAATCCATGAATGATTGCTTTGATCTTTGGGAGGTTTTCGTCTTCTTTGGTTGTTTTCATGTATGAATCAGATATAGAAAAATCCTTAGTTTATGTCTCTATTCTTGTCTTAGGCATTGGTAGAACCTAACGGAGGTCAGATCTTGCAATGTGCAAAATTCCTACAACACCCGTGTGACTACACTACCCACAATTCCCCAGCATAGTGTTATTGAAAATCAACCTCTCATTCATAAATTGCACTATGATTCATTGAGAAAAACCATAGTTTCGGAGATCCTCCAACAAACGGTTTTCTGGTCAATGGAATGACAATGAATGGGCCCCACTAGCTGAAACTTGGTGCACCAAATCCAATGCAACCGAGGATTCATCCATCTGAATCTTGGTTTGAGTTTTATTGTGAGTTGCAAATCGCCTTGTCAAGGCATTTAGGGACATGTCGGCACTTTGGTCCAGGGGCATAAAATCCAAACCAAGTTGCATAATGGATTTCCATAAGCTCTCGTACCTCTATTTTTCCAAGACCCATGTGAATACACTACCCACAATTTCCCAACACAGTGCTCTTAAAAATCGACCTCTCGTTAAGAAATTGCACTATGCCTCATTGATGAAAACCATAGTGTTAGAGATCCTCCAACAAACATTTTTTCGATCAACGGAATGACAACAGATGGGCCCCACTAGCTGAAACCCGGTGCCTCGGATCCATTGCAACCAATGGTTCATCCATCCGAGTCTCGGTTTGAGTTTTATCATGAGTTGCAACTTGCCTCCTCAAACCATTCAGATACATGTCGACACTTTGGTCCAGGGGCATAAAATCCAAACTAAGTAGCATAACGAAGTTTCGTAAGATCCAACATGTTTGTTTTACCAAGGCCCATGTGACTACACTACCCACAATTTCTCAGCATAGTGTTCTTGAAAATTGACCTCTCATTCAAAAATTACACTATGCCTCATTGAACAAAACCATAGTACTAGAGATCCTCCAACAAACAGTTTTATGGTCAATGGAATGACAATGGATGGGGCCCACTAACTAAAACTCGGTGCTTCAGATCCAATGCAACCGAAGGTTTGCCCATCCAAGTCTCAGTTTGAGTTTTATCGTGAGTTGCAACTTTCCTCCTCAAGTCATTCAGGGATATGGCAAGGCACGAGAAGGCAATGTTTTGTTATAGGTCTAGGTCTAAGTATGGAAATCCAAGGAAAGGTGAATCAAGGAAAGGATAGGAAAGACATGACAAGGCTAATAAATGCTAGACATGGCAAGGAAAGGCAAGGTCTAGGCCTAGGTCTAGGTAAATTCTAGGTCTAGGCCTAGGTCTAGGTATAGGAATGGCATGGAAAGGCAAGTCATGGCTTAGAAAGGTGAGGCAAGGAAAGGCAAGGCATGGAATGGAATGGCATGGAAAGGAAAGGCATGGAATGGCATGGAAAGGAATGGTATGGCACGACATGGCATGTCTTGGCATGTCTTGGCATGGCATGGAAAGTGAAGGAAAGGAAAGGCATGCATGGCATGGAAAGGCATGGCTTGGGAAGGAAAATCAAGGCATGGCAAGGCAAGGCAAGGCATGGCATGTTGTGGCATGGAAAGGCAATTCATGGCATGGCATGGCAAGTGAGGAAAGGCAATACATGGCATGGCAAGGAAAGGGATGGCATGGAATGGCATGGAATGGCAAGGAATGGAAATGCAACACATGGCTTGGAAGATGATCTATAGTTATGAGTGGAATGAAATGAATAACATATTGAATACCATAACACAAAGATACAGAGAACAACAACAGATATCCAATGGTAATAACTTCTATTGAATAAATAAAATAGGCTAAAAATGTAAAACTACAGAACTAAAATAACTTTCTCGAATGGTGGTAGCTATCTCTGAGAAGAGATGTGGCTGTTATGCGCATCTATATGAGAAAAATGAAACAATGAGGCTCCAGAGGCCTTTTTAACATTACTCGTGAATACCAAAACCCAATACATCCAAAAACCTAACCCTAGGAGATGAAACACCAAAATATATGTGGGCCTCGATGGGTAAGTTGGTACCTCAACTTCTCAGGGTCATAAATTTTGCATACGACCTCCATTTTAGGCATGTGATAACCCGTTGGAAAGGTCTTTTTGAGAACTACACATTATGTCATCAAACTATAACTTCATCTATAGTTTGATTGTGGCAAGCCAAAAAAAAAAACATTGTTTAGTGCCCCCAAATGACCTTGGAAGTACAAAAAGATGTATTGATACGAAAACCTCTAAAATAAGCCAGTTGGAATAGGTGAGAGGCCACCAATATCCACCTGGATGTTGTGTAGGGATTCAAGACAACCCCGAAAGTGCAGAACCCAAAATTAAAAAGAAATGTCATCATTACAAAGAAACTTGTTGAACTAAAACCTGTCAAGATGAGTCAATTGGAATAGGTGGGTGGCCACCAATATCCACCTGGATCAATCCTCCCCCTTCGGAAGCAATTTTCTCCATTGGATGGAGTGCCCCCATTAGGTGAGGAAACATCTACTAAATTTGGCTCTGGGTGAGCCACTTTCCTTGGTGCAAGAGTTGCCCTGCCTTGAAAACCTGATAAAGTTGTATCCTCTGATGGCAAGTGCCCTTGACCTATGTGTCCACTATATGATCAGTGGATGTCTATTCCATGCAGTCTGGGTTGATCTATGTTGGTGTCAATTGTTCTACGATCTATAAGGTGTCCAATAATGGTGGAAAATATGGCTGAAAGAGGTCCACATTTAACACTAGGTGCAATCCAAGGAAGGGTGGAGTGTTGATCTCAAAATCATTGCTACCCTCAGCCTTAGTGATAGTGTAAGGCCCATAGCGAAGTGGGTATATCTTCCAATGGGGCTGTGTAAGGATCTCTTTCTAAAATGTAACCAGACCTTGTCTCCCACCTGAAACTATTACAATACCCAGTGTTGATCATGGCACTACTTGTCCATAGCATTGGCTTTCTACAAAATCTCATGGACCTATTAGCAGATGTGTTGAATCCACTCAATGAATCTGGTGGCTTTGTCACCCTCAGAATGAACATGTGAATATCCTTCCTGTGTGGTTGCAAGAGGTAGTACAACATCAATGGGACCCAAGGGTTGGAATCTCAGCCCCACCTGAAATGGGATATGGTTGCTAGAGCTATGGAGAGCCTTGTTGGAGTTGTGATGAACACAGGGAAGACTCTCATCCCATGCATGTGGATGCCTAGAGTTATACATGCGCAAGATGTGCACAATCATCCAATTGACGAGCTCTATATGGCCATCATTTTTGGGGTGGAAAGCAATGGATTTAGTGATCTTGGTGTCCAATAGTGATCAGAGACTCGACCAAAATGTGTTGATTAACTTGTTGTCATGATATGAGGTAATGGTATGTGGTATCCCAAAATGGACCCACACTCATTTGAAGAAGATCTTGCCAGTATCTTTCATTGTGATGCTCTTCTTGCAGGCTGTAATAATGGCCATCTTTGAAAACTGATCAAACACCACAAATACACAATCATTTTCGTGGTTGGTGGATGGAAGGAAAGACATGTAATCCATCGAGATGGATTCCCAAGGCCTCTTGAGAGTAGGAAGAGGGGTGTATAAACCTTTATTCTTTATGTTTGGCTTGGCAATGGAACAGGTAGTGCAAGATCTAATATACTTGCTGACATATTGTCGAATTTTTTGCCAATAAAAATATTTCTATAGAACAACCAAAATTTTCTCCACGCCAAAATGTCCTACCATCCGACTGTAGCGAGACTCCCAAATCATATTTGCACGCTTTCTTGTGGGAACAGAGATGTGTCCCAAATGGCATAACATTCCACCCTAGATGTGAAAATCGATGAAATTCACGCATGTACCCAAGATTTGATAGGTGGTGACGAAGTTAGGGTCATGCTGATAAAGTTGGGGCCACTTAGATGCCTCATGCCCATAAGAATGGAGCACTGTGGTGAGTGCAACAATGGGAGGGAGACCGAGGAAATCAGCGACACAATTTGTGCTCCTTGTTTTATACTTGAAGTTGAGATGGAATTGTTGTAGGTATATGGACCACTTTTGATGGCGGTCGTTATACAACTTCCCTTGTGTCTGTATGAACCGCAGAGGCTTGTGATCAGTGTAGATGATTGTCTCCTTTCTAATAATGTAATTTTTTCAATGAGGAAAAGCTTACACAATAGAATACATTTATTTGTCATAGGTGGGGTATTCTCGGTTAGTATCTGAGAGTGTATCACTATGTTATTCTACTGGATGAATGTGCTGAGTGAGAACTGTTCCTACAACATAGTTGGAGGCATCAGTCTCAATATCGAATGGTTGTTGCATATTGGGTAAGGAGAGTACTGGAGCTGAGCACAAGTGATGCTTCAGATCCTCAAATGTTTTTTGTTGTGCTTGCCCCCATCCAAACTTTACCTTGCCACCTCCATTGGTTACTTGGCTGAGGACCCATTCAATATGGGAGAATCCCAACACGAACCTTCGATAGAAGTTGGAAAGTCCCAAGAAGCTCCAACTATCGGTTAGTGTGGTCGGGGATGGCCAGTCATGAATGACTTGGATCTTTTCTAGATCCACATGTACCCCATACTCATCAATAATGTAGCCCAAGTATTGGACCGTGTTCATGCCAAAGGAGCATTTTTCAAATTTGGCATAGAGGTTGTGTTGCCGCAGAGTGCCAAAAACATATTAAATACGTTGCATGTGCTCCTCTCAAGTTCTATTGAAGATGAGGATGTCATATAGATATACCACCACAAAATAGTTGGTGAAGGGTCTCAATACATCATCCATCAATATCATGAAATTTGTTGGTGCATTTGTTAAGACAAAGGGCATGACCAACCATTCGAAGAGACCTTCTTTATATTTGAACATTTTCTTCCATACATCAGTTGGTTCGATGGGAACCTGGTGGTAGCCAGACTTTAGTTCAATCTTGATAAAGAACTTTTCCCCCTTGAGTTGGTCAAGAAGGTCATCAATTTTGGGAATTGGGTACCAGTTCCTGAATGTGATTTTGTTTAATTCTCTGTAATCGATGCAAAACCTCCAAGTCTCGTCTTTCTTCTGCACCGACACAATCGGGCTTCCACACAAGGGGAGGAGTTGGGTCAGATGTGCCCCTTTAGAAGCAACTCTTGGATTTGATGCTTGATTTCCTCATTTTCAATTAGTGAGCAATGATAGACTGTTCCATTAGGCAGTGGTGCACTAGGGGTTAGATCAATTGGATTCTTGACTTGGTAGTGCGTCTGTACCCTGGTGGGTGAGGAGACGATGTCTCAATACTCTTCCACGATCCCGTCCACTTGCTTCTACTGCAAACAGAGGCTCTATGTAGAGGTCACGGATGTGGCAGTGACCTTTGGATCACTACAAGCATGGATCACAAAGAAGATGAACTTCTCGGTCTGTGAAATGAACTTATTGTATTGCTTAGAAAATATTAAAGAAATAGAGGTAGAAGGCACTACTTCTGGTATCCTATACAATTGTCTACCCAAAGTAATAATAAAACTGCGAGGTCTAGACTCATACACAAAATGTCTCTTCCATAAATATGGCTGGCCTAAAAGAACATCACAAACTTCAAGGGGAGAAATATCACACAATACCTCGTCTTTGAAGGGATTAATGTTGTAGGGAAGACGACTTTGTTGGTTGAAGGGGAGATCTTGTCCTTGGCGAAGCCATCCGATGGTGTAGGGATATGGGTGTGGTGTTATCAACAGGTCCAACCACTTGAATACCTCTATTGATATCAGGTTATTTTGACTGCCGCTATCGACAATGAAATACAGCGGAGTCCCCTTTACCCACATTTATGAGTGAAATATCCATTCCCCTTCCTCTGGTTCTTGTTGTTTGCTTGGTTGGACTTTGGTGGTAGAGACACTAGCACTAGGTTCAGAATCGATGATGCGCTTCCCACTTTCTGGATTTGATTCGAAGTCAAAATATACCTCTGACTCGGAAGATTTCATCTCGACCACCAATGACTGCTTGGAGCAACATTCTTCGGTGTTGTGCCAAGGGATTTTATGGTATTCACACCATTTTCCCTTGTCCTTCTTCAACTTCTCATTACCCTTCTTGGGTTGTAGTTTGGACTGGTTGTCCTAAGAGCAGCCATATTTTCTCTGTCCCTTGTTTAGTGGGTTGGGACAACCTTTTCCCTGCTTCAACTGTGAGGAATTTGCAGATCCAAACTCTCACCCCTTCTACTAAAATGTATGCTCGATCTTGACAACATATATATAAGCCACACCTAATGATGCGATGTCCAGAAAATTCATTTTTGTTTGAATATATATATGTAGACAGTCATGGTATTTGAGCACCAGATGTTGTTCAAGGTCTTTGATACCCAATTTGGTGCGCAGAGTATGGAAAATATTGGTGAAAACTGGTATTTTTTGGTCCCTTTCTTAACACAATGTGGTCCATCTTGTGTACTGGTCCTCATAGCTTCCAACAGGGTAATATTGTTCTTTAATGGCATCCCTGAAGGAATCCAAGGTGGAGGTGACTGCAAATATTGCAGATTCCTCTATGTCCCTTTTCTGAGAGTATGTATCCCACCAATACTTAACATGGGGGATGGCCTTGAGGAGTGCAAAAGTAATATTTTCCCTATCAGAAAAATTGTGGATCGAAAAATACCCTTCGAGCAGATTCAATTATTTATCTACAACATCTAAATCTATCGGTCCTTCAAATAATGGAATATCAAAATTTACTTTTACCCTGAAGGGGGTTGTGTGGCCTCTTGATGAATATGTGTCTCATGTGGACACCGGTCGAAGGATCTATGCAAAGTTCTGCATCATCTCATTCCTTTATCGCATAAGGGCTTCCTCAAGAAACATTTTAAAAGGATCTCCAGCTCCATCGTCTTTCTTCTCATCCCCCATTAGTTCTGGTCGGGGTCAGCATGGTCGATCTTGAAAAGGGTTGACTGGTTCAAGTCCCAGATTCTTGTAGCCAGATCTTGTCGAGGACATGCACAAAAAAAAACCAATGAAGAGAAGATCACTTCGATACCACTGATCCAAATTTAAGAGTGGAACGAAATGAATAATAGATTGAAGACCATAACATAGAGATACATAGAAAAACAACAAATATCTAGTGACAATAACTTATATTGAATAAATAAAACATGATGAAACTGTAAAACTGCAGAACTGAAACAACTTTCTCGAATGGTGGTAGATATCTATGAGAAGAGATGTTACTGCTACGCGCATTTTTCTGAGAAAAATTATTATAGTGAGACTCCAAAGGCCTTTTTAACATTAATCATGAATTCCAAAACCCTAGACATCCAAAAACCTAAACCTAGGAGATGAAACACCAAAAGTTATGTGGGCCCCGATGGGTAATTTGGTACCTCAACTTCCCGAGGTCATAAATTTTGCATACGACCTTTGTTTTATGAGTGTGATGGCTTGTTGAAAAGTTATTTTTGAGTACTACACATTATTCCATCAAAATCTAACTCGATCTACAATTTTACTATGGAAAGTCAAACAAAACATTTTTTAGGGCCTCAAAATGGCCCTACAAGTACAGAAAGATGTACTAATATGAAAACCTCCAAAATAAGGCAGTTGGAATAGGCGAGTAGCCACCAATATCCACCCGGATGTTGTGTAGGGATTCAAGACAACGTTAGAAGTGAAGAACCCACAATTACAAATAAATGTCATGATTACAGAGAAACGTGTTGAACTAAAACCTGTCAAGATGAGCCAGTTGGAATAGGTGGGTGGCCACAAATATCCACCTGGATCAACAAGGCAAGGAAATTCATGGAATGCCTGCATGACAAGGAAAGGAAAGGCATGGCATGGAATATCATGGCATAGAAATTCAAGGCAAGGCATGACATGGCATGGAATGGCAAGGCTTGGCATTTCCTTCACTTGTCTTCACATGCCTTGCCATGCCATGATTTTCCTTTCCATGCCATTCATTGCCTTGTCTTGCCATGTCATTCCATTCCCTGCCTTGTCATTCCTTTCCTTTTCTTGTCATGTGTTTCCTTTCCTTTCCAAGCCATGCCTTTCCTTGGCATGTCATTCCATGCCTTTCATTTCCATGCCATGCCTTTCCTTGGCATGCATGTTCTTGCCATGCCATGCCTTGCCTTGGAAATCAATGGCATGGAATGGAAAGGCAAGGCATGGCATGGAATGGCATGACAAGAGAAGGAAAGGCAAGTTATCGCATGGCATGGCATGGCATGGAAAGGGAATTCATGGCAAGGCAAGTCATGGCATTGCATTGCATGGCATGGCATGGCATGGAAAGCCATGTCTTGGCAAGGAGAGACATGGAATTGCATGGCAAGGCAAGGCATGGCATGGCATGACATGGCATGGCATGACATGGCATGGCATCACAAGGAAAGGCATGTAATAGCATGGAAAGGCATGGTAAAGCATGGTATGGCAAGGAAATGGCATGGAAAGGAAATGCAAGACAAGGCATGACATGGCATGGCATGGAAAGTGAAGGCAAGGAAAGGAACAACATGGAAAGGAAAGGCATGGCATGGCATGGATAGGAAATGCATGGCTTGGCAAGGAAATATAAGGAAAGGTCTAGGTCTAGGTCATTATTTCAAGTTTTGTGGATGGTTATTTCTTGAATGTATTAAATAAATGTTTTATCAAAGTGGTGATATTGCATGTTATCTTGTATTCTTCTTGAATTAACCCTTTCTTGAAACCCTCAATTTCATCGTTATATTAGGACGTACCCTCAATTTCCATCCTTTGTTGGGTATGTGTTATATTCTTTGCCTCAGGAAACATGTCCCATTTTTGCCTCGTTTTTCGTGTGTCTTCAATTTTCATGTCCATTGTCGGGCGGTTTTTTGGCACATGGTTTTTTTTCGATGGTTTTATATTTCCGGTTAAGGAATTAGATTTGTTGACTAATCCAATTCATTGGGTTAGAGTTTTGGATGCCTCTGTCTCCTATATGTATATTTTATTGTAAAAAATGTATCACTATGAATGAATGTATAAGATGTTGGTTTTCTCAATTTGGTTTCCAAGGGAAAAATCTCTATGTAATGTTTGTATTTTCCATTGTATCTTTTATGTTCTTTTACTGAAAATCTATTTGTAATAAATATTGTACAAGGTTAAAATTTACATTTGGTATCAGAGATTTGTTGGCTTCAGGGGGACACATTTGTGGTCAAGGGTTTGGCTCGAGACTGTGATAAGTCTTGTTACATTGGGAGATCTATGGTATTGATTTTTCAGGTGAAAATAAATGGTGAGCAATTCGAAAATGGAGATTGAGAAGTTTAATGGGAAAAGTTTTGAGATGTGGAAGCTCAATATGGAAGATTTGTTGGTGGACAGAGATCAATGGATGGTGGTAGATCTAGGTACTACACCTATAGGAACTTCAACAGATGACTGGAAAAAGTTGGATCGGAAGAAAAATAGCACAATCTGACTGTGTCTCTCAGATTTAGTATTATTGAATGTGTTAGATGAAGATACAACCAAGGATTTATGGGATAAGTTGGGGAAGTTGTATCAATCTAAGTCCCTAATAAATAAACTATTTCTGAGAAACAAGATGTATAAACTAAGGATGAGAGATGGATACTCGGTGGCAGGGCATTTAAACACCTTCAATACTATGGTAAGTCAGTTAGTATCTATTGAGATTAAAATTTCAGGTGAAGATAAGTGTATCGGTTTACTCTGTTCTTTACAAGACTCGTGGGATAGTTTGGTTGTGTCCATAGGTAGTAATAAATCTTCCTTGAAGTTTGATGAAGTGGTCTCATCCTTGTTGTCGGAGGAAATGAGAAGGAAGAATATGGAAGGAAAGAGAACAGATGCATTATTTGCAAGAGGATGCTCCCAGGAAAGAAATAAATCTAAGTTCTCAAGTGGGAGATCTAAGTCTAAGGGTATATCTAAATCTCCTAGAAAGTTTGTAAAGGTATATTGGAGATGTGGAAAATAAGGGCACTACAAGAAGCAGTGTAGATCCAAAGTTGAGAAGAAGAAGGGATATGAAGAATCTCCTTCTATAGAATAAAAGACCTCCAAGGAGGAAGGATGGGATGTGTACTTGGCTTCTTCAAGCACACATGCAGATCATGAGGCATGGTTGGTTGAATCAAGTGAATCCTTTCATATGACTCCCCACAGGGAGTGGTTTTGTGAATATGAAAGGTATGATGGAGGTAATGTTTTCTTAGGTGATGACTCGACAACCAGAATCATAGGTTGAAGAAAAGTCAAGTTGAGGCTCATAGATGTAAGTATTAGAAAACTACTTGGTGTTCTGCACATCCAAGGATTGGCCAAAAATTTGATTTATGTAAGTAAAATGGACGACGCAGGGGTAAAAACAATATTTGAAAAGGAAACTTGCTAGATGGTTCGAGGAGAAATGGTGTTTTTGAAGGGAGTTTGGTTTGGAACTTTGTATAAGCTACAAGGAAGCACTATTAGTGATGGGTGTAATAGTTCCATTGTTCCTGATATTGGAGTTGAAGAAAAAATAACTCCTACAGTCTCTGGAGAAATGGTTATGTTGTGGCATCAAATACTGGGGCATATCGGAGAGAAGGGACTTCAACTACTACATGATAAAGGTATGGTTGAAGGTATGTCTAACTGCTCTTTGGATTTTGATTTTTTTGAACATTGTGTATATGGGAAGAAAAATCGGGTAAGATTCCCCTCTGGTGCAACGAGGGAAGAAGGAATTTGACAGCTAGTTCATAGTGATGTTTTTGGACCTATGTCGATCCCATCATTGGGAAAATCTATGTACTATATCTCATTTATAGATGACTTCACGAGGAATACTTGGATATATTTCCTCAGGAAGAAATTTGAAGTCTTTGACAGGTTTAAAGAGTTTAAGGCTCTTGTTGAGAATCAAACATTGAAAAGAATTAAGGTGTTGAGGACAGATAATAGTGGAGAGATCTGGGGGAATGAATTTGAATAATTTTGTAAGAAGTGTTGTATAGAAAGGAAGAAGAATACTCCATATACACCTCAACAGAATGGAGTTGCAGAAAGGATGAACATGGTGTTGATGGAAAAAGAAAGGTTCATGCTCAGTGGTGCAGGGTTAAGGCAAGAATTATGGGTAGAGGCATTGGGTATTGCATGTTACCTAGTCAACAGATCACCCTCATCAGCGCTGGATGAAAATACTCCACAAGAGGTATGGACTGGTAAGAAACCTTCTCTCACACATCTCAAGGTATTTGGTTGTGATGCGTATGTTGATGTTCCAAAGAAAAACATGAGTAAACTAGATAAGAAGGTTGAAAAGTGTGTCTTTATTGGATATAAAGATCGTCTCAAAGGTTATAAGATTTGGAACCCATAAACTATGAAGGTAGTGTATAGCCGAGATGTGGTATTTAGAGAAATGAAGGATGTTGTTAAACAGGAATTCCTACCAAGTAAGGAAAAACCAGAGAAAATAGAGTTTGATTTAAAGGATGATGAATCAGACTCTACATAAGAACATGAATCATAAGAAAAATATCCTCATACTCCAGTATTGAGGAGATCGGTTCGAGAAAGAAGGCTATTGGAAAGGTATACTCCTTCTGATTTCCATTTAAATTTTCCTTTGTCTATTACTGATGATGATCCTAGAACTATCAGGGAGGCAGTGGATTCAGAGGATGGAAATCTATGGAAAAAGGCTATGGAAGAAGAAATGGCATCCTTGAATAAGAATGAGGCTTGGGATATAGTGGATTTTTTGACTGGAAGAAATTCCATTAGCAACAAATGGGAATTTAAAAATAAGCTGAATGTAGAAGGAAAAGTGGAGAAATACAAAGCTCGGTTAGTAGCAAAGGGTTATTCCCAGGTTGAGGGAATTGATTTTGGTGAGATTTTTTCTCCTATTGCCAATTTAACTTCTATAATATTTTTTTTATCTGTTGTTGTTGCATTTTATTTTGAAGTAGAACAGATGGATGTGAAGACAACATTCCTACATGGGGATCTAGAATAAGAAATATATATGAAGAAGCAAGAAGGTTTTGATGCGAAGGGGGAAAAGGAGATGGTATGCAAGATGAAAAAGTCCTTGTATGGTTTAAAACAATCACCAAGGATGTGATATCAAAATTTTAATACTTATATGCTAGGACTTGGCTTCACAAGACGCAAAGAGGATCATTGTGTGTATTTTAAATTAATTGGTGATCATTTGATTTATTTGGTCTTGTATGTGGATGACAAGTTGTTGATAGGAAACAACAAGGAGATTATCCAAGATGTGAAAACTCAGTTGTCCTCTAAATTTGACATGAAGGATCTTGGTGCTTCAAATTTCATTTTGGGCATGGAAATTAAAAGAGATCGGAAAAAGAGGAAACTCTAGTTAAATCAGAGAAAATATGTCGAGACAATATTGCATAGGTTTAATATGTAGGAATGTAAACCGGTAAAGGTCCCTATTCCTGTTGGTGTAAATTTATTTGTGGATCAGTGTCCCAAGACACAGGAAGAGGAGGAGGACATGACTTGTGTTCCATATGCAAGTGCAGTTGGAAGTTTGATGTATGCAATGGTCTGTACTAGACCAGACATTGCACATACAGTGGGAGTTTTGAGCAGGTATATGTCAAAAGCAAGGAAGGAGAATTGTACATTAGTAAAAAGGGTTTTCAAGTATTTGTGTGGCACTGATAGCTATGGATTTTGCTACCAAGGAAGACTGGGATTGGACAGAGTGTTGGATATACATGTAATTGGGGATGCATACTGAGCTGGAGATCTAGATCATAGGAGATATATAAGTGGGTATGTGTTTAACCTGTTTGGAGGAGAAATAAGTTGGATGATCAAAAGACAAGATATAGTGGCACTTTCAACTACAAAAGTTGAATACATGGTTGCCACTCATGCAAGTAAGGAAGAAATATGGTTACAAATATTGTGTTCAAGTATTGGGTTGGTACAACAAGCTGTAAGGATAGATTATGACATTCATAGTGCAATTTTTCTGGTGAAGAACCTGACTTATCATTCAAATACAAAGCATATTGATATTCAATATCACTTTGTGAGAAACATGGTTGAAGAAAAGAAAGTGTTGTTGATGAAGTTGGACACTTTCAAGAATGTTGTAGATTCATTAACAAAATCTGTGAGCACTAATAAGTTCTCATGGTGTAGAGGATGCATGGGCATTGATGCCCTGGATTGTTGACTATGTAACCCTATAACCCTCTGTATGGAAAGAAAAAAACAAGTGGGAGAATTTTGGGTATGTGTTATATTCTTTGCATGAGCATGCCTCGGGAAACATGTTTCATTTTTGCCTCGTTTTTCGTGTTGCCTCAATTTTTGTGTCCATTGTTGGGCAGTTTTTTGGCACATGTTTTTTTTTTATGGTTTTCTATTTCATCTTAAGAAATTAGGGTTGTTTACTAATCTAGTTCATTAGGTTAGGGTTTTGGATGTCGTTGGATCCAATACATATATTGTATTGTAAACAATGTATCACTATGAATGAATATAGAATATGTTGGTTTTCCCGGTTTGGGTTTCTAGGGGAAAAATATCAGTGTAATGTTTTCATTTTCCATTGTATATTTTTTTTTCTTTTACTGAAAACACATTTGCAGTAAATATTGTAGAAGGTTAAAATCTACATCCTTGTTAGCTTGACGTCTAGGGTTTAATTGTCATCTTTCACCCTTAGACAAGGCATATCATGGAAAGGCAAGGCATGGCATGTCAAGGAAAGGAATGGCATGGCATGGAAAGGAAAGGCATGGCAATGGCATGACATGGATTGGTAATGCATGGCAATGGCATGGCATGGAAAGGCATGGCAATGGCGTGACAATGGAATGGCATGAAAAGGCATGGAAATGGCATGGATTGGCAAGGCATGGCAATGTTGTGGCATGAAAAGGCATGGAAATAGTGTGGTGTGGAAATGGCATGGAAAGGCAAGGCATGCCATGGAAAGGCATGGCATGGTAAGTAAAGGAATGCAATGGAAAGGAAAGGCATGGCAATGGAATGGCATGGCTTGGAAAGGCATGACAATGGCACAACATGGAAAGGCATGGTAATGGCATGGCATGGAAAGGCATGTAAATCGCATGGACATGGAATGGAATGGCATGGCTTGGAAAGGCATGGAAATGTCATGGCAACAGCATGGCATGGCAAGGCATGGCAATGATATGGAAATGGCATGGAATGGAATGGCTTGGCAATGCATGGCAATGGTGTGGCAATGACATGGCATGGAAATGGTGTGGAAATAGAATGACATGGCATGGCAAGGCATACCATGCTATGATATTACATGGCAAGGCATGGCATGGAAAGGAAAGCCATGCAATGGAAATGGAATGGCATGTCTTGGAAAGGAATGGCAATGGAATGGAATGTCTTGGAAAGGCATGGTAATGGCATGGCATGGAAAGGCATGGAAATGGTGTAGCAATGGCATGGAATGGCATGGATTGGCGAGGCATGGCATGGAAATGGCTTGGCGAGGCATGAAAATGGTGTGGAAATGGCATGGCATGTCAAGGCATGGAAATGGCATGGCATGTCATGGCTTGGAAAGGCATGGCAAGGCATGCAATAGCAAGGCATGCAATAGCAAGGCATGCAATGACAAGGAAAGGCATGGAAATGACATGGCATGGATTGTAAAGTCATGGAAATGGCATGGCAATGACATGGAATGGAAAGGCATGGCAATGGCGTGGAAATGGCATGGCATGGCTTGGCAACGCATGGAAATGACATGGAAATGGCATGGAAATGGCATGGAATGGAAAGGAATGGAAATGGCATGGAAATGGCATGGCATGGCATGTCATGGAAATAAAAGGCATCCCATGCCATGGCATGGCAAGGCATGACATTGCAAGGCAAGGAATGCAATGGAAAGACAAGGCAAGGCAAGGCATGGCAAGGCAAGGCAAGGCAAGGCACGGAATGCATGGCAAGGCATGGAAAGGTAAGGCATGGCATGTCAAGGCAAGTCATGAAATGACATGGCTTGGAAAGGTAAGGTAGGACATGGATTGGCATGTTATGGAAACTCAAGGCAAGGCAAGGCATGGCATGGCTCAGCAAGGCATGCAAATTTTTTCACCTACACTTAAAATGTCATAAACACTTCATTGGATGGAAAGTAACTTTGTGATATAAATTTAAGTCATATGTCCCTAGGAAAAATGTTTTTTATTTCTTGGGATGACAAAGGTTTGTTTTTTTGTTATTCTTGTTTCATTGCAATCCACATTTTGATTTGACATTTTCGTTGCATAATGTTATGAAAAGTTATATTTATTGTTGTGTATGTTAAAATGGGAAGCTACATGACAAGACATGGGAAGCTACATGAAAATCGAATGACATGGCATGGCATGGCTTGGAAAGGCATGGGCATGGCTTGGGAAGGAATAACATTGGCATGGAAATGGCATGGCATGGAAAGGCATGAAAATGGAAATGCATGGAAATGGGATGGAAATGGGATGCAATGGCATGGAATAACAAGGCATGGAAATGGCATGGCATGACATGTCTTGGAAAGGCATGGCAATGGCATGGCATGGAAATGTATGGAAATGGCATAGCATGGAAATGGCATGCCATGGAATGGCTTGGAAAGGCATGATAATGGCATGGCATGAACAGGTTTGTGGGATTGCATTTTGGAGGGTCCTTTCTCTCCTTGTGTGGTCTAACCCAAAAATTGGGTAGGAATGTGCAATAAAATATCAAAGATGGTGAAGGAAAAATAATCATGGTTTCAAGTCTCCCTAGAGTAATTTTGGTAGAAAGGCATTACTTTCTATTATGTGTCATGAAATGTAACCTCAAAAGCTTTATTTGTAGGTGGAAAATGATATCCATTCAAAGATCTAGTTTCCATGTGAACTCTCTCATTGTATTGATCAAAATCAATAAGTTTAGTGGACATCATGGAAGAATGAATAAATGTTATTAATAATTGATGGCTTTAAAAAAATTACATATACCCACTACACAACATTAACAAACACATAAGTGCATTAATGAGTCATTGACTAGACTTTTTGGCATTTATGAGGGGTTACACATAAATCAAATGATTTTATATATGTCATGCATATAAAGAGTGGAATAATGTGTGTGCCCTAGAAAATGGTCAAATTATGGATTGAATCAACTAAGAAACTAACAACTAGGATTCTCAAAGGAATGTCAAGGGAAGGCTAGGGATTGAAGAGGCCAACTTGTAACAACCCGAGATAATATATTGGTAGGTGCATGTACTTCATATTCTAAATATATATGAAGTGTTTGGGTTGTCCAAATGTTGTGTACTTGCATAATTGAATTTTAGATTATGTCATCTTCATAATTGATTAATTCTAGTACTAGTTATGGAGGTTAATTTGACATAACATTGAGATGAGATTGTTAAGTGATTTAAAATTATGTAGAAGATAAATGAGAGAAGTTTATTTCTATAATAAAGTATTGAAATATGTCAATTTTTTAGGTCACAATATTTTCAAGTGACCATTATTTGAGGTTGGATTTTCATTGGATTTAGATGGATATAATTCAAGAGGTAGTCCATATTGTTGCTTGTGAGTTAGAATATGGATATCCACAACATTCATGCAAATAATTCAGAAGGAAAGATCTATAGATGACGTAGAGATACATGGTTGATTAGCAAGGAATGCTACTTGAGAACCATTAATTGTTTATGGATTTAGCACTTAGAAATATTTTCACCATAAGATATTCGTTAATGCGTAACACAAGTATTTATAATCACTTTAGAAAAAAATCAAGGGATTAATACACATAAAATCCATACACTTTGAAATTCAAAGACCTTGAAATTCATATATTCATCATAAAATGTAGAAACAATGAGATTCATAAAAAGCGTGCCATGAAATGTGTGTGTGTGTGTGTGTGTGTGTGTGTGTATTCAACATCATCTAAGTTGTACATCTTTTACAAAATGGCACCTCATGCCCAAGATACAAAGAGACAACAAATGCCCTAACATAAAAATCATCCATATGGTGGCCTAGATACAAAATGACATTAGTTGGTCAATCATTGGCCACTACCACCCTCGCCACCCTCATACGCATCCTGGAAATCTATCTTTATTCTCTTGCTTGAGGAATCACCTCGAGTGGTTCTAAACTTGGTTGTGCTTCGACGCTTTGGAGACCACACAAAGACAAAACATTGTTATAAGTTTTTTTCCTCAATGGATTAATATAAATACAAAATGATACTTTGTAATTTACCCTAAGATAACTCATTGCATATGCTATTCTCAATCGCGAGGGTGTTACCCTCCTCCATGACCCCAATCTCTATGTGATTCCACCCTAAATCAATTACAAAGATCAATTCAAGAAAATTAAACAAATATGCATAAAATCAAATTCATGATACATAAAAAAATTATCATCAACACATTATCTCACCGTGAAATTATCAGGCCTTGATGGAGATTCGCTGGAAAAGGGAGCACTAGGTTGTACAACCTATTTCTATGCAACCCCTTATGTGGAAGCCCCAATGGATGGGACCTATGGAAATGGTGGTGGGGGTGGGTGACATATAGGTACATCCATTGTAGATGGATGTGATGGAAGAGGTGGCGCAGATGGTGTCCTACATGTGAATCCAATGAGGATGCGTGCAATAAGACAGATGTTGGGGGTGGGATGCGATAGAACCCCATGAGATGCAGAAGTGATTACAACTCCCTAGGCCTAGATAAAGGTAACCCAAAAGCAAGGCCCAAGTGCCCAGGGAGTGCAGTAGTACTATATCTACCAAATATTTTTGCAGCCTGCATACATATTAATAATACTGAACTATTAGTAACAAATAGTAAAATTCAAAAACATAAACACAAACAATTTGAGAATTATATGATATTTAACTATACACATGGTACCTATGTTGCAAGTGACTTGTCCATCCCAGATGGACATTCCATGACATCACCTAGTCCCAAATCCTATAGAAACACAAGAACATTAAAATTTTGAGGATGCCATAAAATAAAGAAATGACGATGGTGAATTTATCAAATGTGACACATACATGTGTGTGGGGTGTTCCCAATAAGAAGGTTTCGTCTATTGTTGCATCATTGGTGGGGCTAGGCACTGATGCATCCATCGATGTAGAGGGTCTATTGCTCGGATGTAACAACTGCAAAATAAAATACAATAAAAAGTCTATATAAATACACAAAATACAAAATAAATATATAATGATGAAGAACATAGAGAGGGTTAAGATATTAACCTCCTCCATGAAGTTATGTTTTCCAGTAGGGCTCTATAGGCCCATGGCATGTCTACTCGAAGCTCGAGCATCTTTGAGGTTCACATGAACAATTACTATGTCCATGTGCCCTCTCCTCATTGTACTTTGATGTGCATGTTAAAGCTCCAATCCCTCTATCAATGTCACTAATAGGAAACTCCTACCGAGATAGTGAAACAAAGCTAATGTGTTGCACTAGGATATGATTCAATGATGAAATGACTAGGTGTACTTATTGCAATCTCTCTGCAACTTGAGGATGTTGTGTAGGGGGATTAGGCCTTCTCCTAGGGGGGCAGCGACCTAACATGGGATCACTCCTAGCATGCTCTCAGTCCTGTGCGAACCCTCGAACCACCCCCTAGAAGTCACCCATGTCAAATTAGTTGACATGCTCACCCAAAATAAACTTAGCCCATAATTTTCTCATAAAATATAAGGGAACCTCCTTGTTATTGCGTGGAGGGTTATCAAAAACCATATACCACCTATCCATCTAGTTTTAACTAATATGGGGATGGATGAACCAGTCAATGGAGAGGCATTTCTTGGTCAATGGTAGTTCTTGTCCATTTCTAGGATGCCTAAAAATAGTCAATATTTGTTGTTTTGAAATATCCAAGTCTCTGGCTTGGTTTCTGTCCAAACCAATGTTATAGTACTCATACATTATTTCCCTATAATAAAAAAATAGAGGTCAATTTCCCTTGGGCACTTACAATGGACTTCAGAATGATGTCTAAAGAAGTGGCAAGGGAGACTTTGCTAGGATCTCTAGTGTCCCTTAATTATTCCTCAAGGGTTATTAATATGACCAACCCCTCATCAATTTCACTATTTACATTGGGTGGTTGTGGTGGGTTTGGGTTTTTCTCTCCTTGGTTTTCTTCTGAGTAGTTTACATTGTCTCCTCCTTCCATTTTATTATATATGTTTCAATTTATTAAGTCATCTCATGTAAATTAGGTTGGTTTTTTAATTATAATAGAAAACTACAAATTTCTTTAATTTAGATTCTTGGCTGCAAAATACTAAATTGGAAGTGACTAAATTGAGAGAAAAATAGAAGAAATTAAACATACCTAGATAAACTAGGACACGGTGGCAAGATCCTCACCTTACTTCTCCTCTCTAGCTCATCTCTATTTTCTCAATGAGAGTAAAAACATGAACATGATTTGTGCAAATGAGCACAAATCACGCTCACGGCCCTTTAAAAAATGTTTAGCACAGGAACGGGCACACATTCTTAGGAATGCGAGCGCATTCCTACCACTAAACCTATGTGGCAAGCTAAGTGGAGGTTTGGGCACTTCCAAACCTATAGGGTTAGGAACATGTGTTTGTTCTTGAGAACGTGCACATGTTCCTATGAGTGGTCGTTCCTGCTGACCCCCTTGCCACTTTTTCGGCCACCAACTTCGTGCACTCACCCTGTAATATTTTTATATTAGATCACATTTTAGATTTCTTTATGTTGTCCATTTAAGTTGATTGATATGTTACCCTAGTCCATGACTACTCGGAAGTTGCGAGCGTTTGATGGCCTTTAGGTTGAAAGTGTGCTTTTGGGTCCAGAGTGTTTGATGGCCTTTGGGTTTTTCTCTTT
>ML784022.1:551981-580745 GCA_009831015.1 Picea engelmannii
GTTTCTATTGTTCCCATGCTTTTTAAACTTTTCAAAACAATACTATTATTGAATAAGAATATTGGTTTTACATGGTTTTTTATTGTTAAAAAATAATTGTTCCATCATAAAATGAAAATCACATTTTTTAAAATGCTTAAATAATTTTAATCTTCTAAATCTAATATGCATACTTTCTCATATATATATATATATATATATATATATTACACGTAGAAGATTAAAATTACAATTTATATTTTATGCAAAAGTAATTATAAAGTAAATTAGAAATCATACTACCTATTCTTTTCTTTTTTGTTTTTTAATATAGTAATATGCAGAATCTAAAAGTTGGAATAATTATCAAACATATGCAACATTTAAAGTAATGTGATTGTCTATTTTTATTAGACAAATCAAAATCATAAGTCCAAAGGATTTTTACAAATGTTTAATGTTCCAATCCGTAATAAATTTATGGATAACACAATCTATCATATACTAACTTAGTGTAGTTTAAAAATAATATAAATTAATTGGACATGTAAATGTGGATTATATTTATCTTATTGTATGCTATTATAAGGTCAAAAAGTTTAATTTTTTAATATATTAATATGCACAATCTAAAAGTTGGAATAATTATCAAACATATGCAACATTTAAAGTAATGTGATTGTCTATTTTTATTAGACAAATCAAAATCATAAGTCCAAAGGATTTTTAGAAATGTTTAATGTTCCAACCCGTAATAAATTTATGGATAACACAATCTATCATATACCAACTTAGTGTTAGTTTAAAAATAATATAAATTAATTGGACATGTAAATGTGGATTATATTTACCTTCTTGTATGCTATTATAAGGTGAAAAACTGCATTGCAAGAAACTGAGTTATGTGATATGTTTTGAAGGATTAATTTAATTCCAATGAAAAATGTTGATTCATTTTGCAATATAAAGATTATCTAAAATGTAGTTCAATTTGTACCAGATTGTAAATCAATACAACTTAGTGCTTAGTACTTACCTTTTTAAGAAAAGTTTGAATAAAAAAAAACCATATCTTAGCCTTATAAGTGCTATTACTTAACAGTGCATTACTTTCCTTTTAAAAAAAATTGATTAAAAAAAACGATATTATTACTTAACACTACAAGTGTGATTAATGACACATTTCACCAATTAATGAAATTATACATAGAGAGAGCATGAAAATACAAGTAAATATTCTTTAAAATATATGAATATATGTTCATTTGATTGATATATAATAAAAAAATGAAGTGTATTAACAAATATTTTTAATTATATATATATATATATATATATATATATATATATATATATATATATATAAGTAAGCAATTTTATTATATAAGAAGCAAAATTACATAAGTATATGTTGGTGCATTCATGTAGTTGATAGTTCAGAATTTTTCATGATGACTAAGCACCACAAGCATAATTAAGTATCAATTTAAGATATACTATTGTCATTTAAATGTTCGGACTAAGAGAGACAATCTTTAAAGTTTCAGGTTTTATATATAGAATTTTAGAAAATATGAGGGATTATATGATACTCATTTTGGACTATGATTGTCATTGGACCAAAACTCGCAAGCATTAGTCTTTTCCACAATTGAAGGATTTAGGATCCACGTGAGGGGTTTAACTCATGTTGTGAAACTCGCGGGAAGCATTGAACCCAATGTCCAACAATCTCCCCCCCCCCCAACATGTGTCAAGCGAGTTTTGAACTCAAGACTTGTCACTTTGATACCATTTGTTGAACTACGATTTTCGTTAGACCAAAACCCGTAGGCATTAGTCTCCTCCATAATCGCCAGAGTTAGGATCTACGAGAGGGCACTACTACATATGGGTGGATTACTCCACGTTTCCATTTTTTTCATTTTGTATTATATTGGGCGCGATTATCGTCGCTATAGCGACGATTATTGTCTACCTCAAACCACTTGCTAACACACATGGCTTGCAACGGCTAGTTGAATTTTTGTGGGTCAACTCATGCATTTTTGTCGCTATATCGACGATAATCGATCTAAATATACCTGACTTTTTGAATTTTCGACACATTTGCTATAGTTGMGACATTTTTCGTGGATTTTGTTTTAGTTGTTTATTGTTTCCTTCACCCATCGGTTGAACAAATCCAATTCTCGATCTACATAGCTCAGATTTTGAACTTGTAAGGTTAGTATGTTTATTTATTTACATATACTCATTTAACTTGTAAATTTTTGTTCAAATGAAATTTCATGTAGCTTGTTTTTTCCTTGATAATATATTATATGTGCATTACCATATTTCAAAATTGTTATGTCATTGGTTTTTGGATCTAGCTAGTATATTCTATGGAAATTCATGTGAAATGTCAAGAAAAATATTTTGCGAAGAAGTATTTTAAGAAGAGGGAAAATTACTCCATCAATAAGACAATTCAAACATTAAAAACAGTTGTCATTATCAATCTAGATCAATTTGAGCCTACAAGTACTTATGTAAATTTAATCCTTATTAAAAAACCACCAAGTCATAATAACTTTACCAGTTGGACTAATGTTTGAAATCAAAAGTGGAAAAAAAATCCTCTTAGGTCTAATCCTATCCCTTAGCGACCTTGTTAGCTCTCTAACTTTTGTGTTTCTATGATGTTGTGCCTATCTAATTTATTTCATATTTTTAGTCTAGTATAACATTGTATTCTTATGTGATGTTGTTTCTCTCATTTTTTTATAATCACACGCAATTCTAGAAGTAGTGATTAACTCTAGTTTGTAGTTGATGTAACTTTTTTATACACTATTAATAAGGAGTAGCTAAATTATAAAACTTTCATGATGAAATCTATGAAAACATGATGAAATCTACTAGTGAGACAATGAAAAATGATAACATGTCAAAGTGTCTTAGAAAATAAAATCGTGACCACTGTAAGTAGCATAAAATTGTGACCATTGTAAGTAGATGCAGATCAACACGTCATAATTTAAACCAACCAAACCCAATTGTGGATGACAAGTGGATGACATTCTTCTTTTAGTGGTGAATTTCAAAGATTGACATTTTCTCTACAAAACAACTTAGAGGCTAGTGTATGGTGTCAAGTGATTCAATTTTGAGAAATTTTGACCACTTTTGTTAAATGGTGTGTAATTATTTTCCATGGTGATTCAATACACACTACTCTAAAGTACAAATTGAAGCATATCGATCTTAATAATTAATCGATAATAAATAAAAACATGTCAAAATGTCTTAGAAAAAATAATTGTGAGAATTGTAGGTCATTGTAAATAAACATATCATAATCGAAAGGAGTAGCTAAAATATCCTGAAGGAGTAGCTAAAATATAAAAATTTGACAACTTACTGTTTGGTATGGTGTAGGTAAGACAATTACTTGTCAATACAAGGATTTGTCACTATGAACGAAAATGATAGGAAGCTTGCTCAGTTTAGAGCGGCATTAGAGGTGAGGGAGATGGAAAATGTTATTGCCCTTTCTATGATTGCAGGGGCTTGCAATGAAGAAGACTTTTAATAACAACAACTGAAAGACATTGTAGGGAGAAGGGGCACGCCAAAGGGGCTTATGAATATCGTCCCTTGGTAAGAGGTTATTCAATATTTAATGTATTATTTGTAATAGTCATCATGTCATGAATTTTAGGAATATTTATTATCGTTTTTTTTATATTTTCTATACGCACTAACTTTAGTACGTTGTTTTTAAATATATAGACGATGCCCCCAAAATGTCGACCTCCAGAGAGTTATTTTCCAAGTACTAGCAGAAATACTTCTTTACAGGGTGATGAACTTCGAGATCAAAATATTGAAGTTGTTTATCAAGTTATGAATGATGATATGGATGGAGATAACATTAGTGATACAAATCAGGAAGATGAGATACATAGACTGATCCAAGACACATTTGCTCCAATGGATGAGGACAACTAGGATGATAGTCATGATGTTGATCCTCTACTCGAGAAGTCACATCAACCTCTTTATGAAGGTTCAACAACAAATCGTCTATCTGCTATATTGTTGTTGGTGAAATTGAAGGTTTTGAATGGTTTATCAAACACATGCCTCACACAGATACTAAGGTATTTAAGTTTTTAATTATTTATGCCCGCATGTTCACAAATACTTAAAAGGTTCAATTTTTTACTATATTGCTATTGTTTTCTAATTTGTAAAGAATGGATGCGATATTGATGATTAATATTATTTACATTGACTTGTTGTTTTGAATTTTGTAGATTTTTAGGTGAATTTATATTACCGACGTCAAATATTTTTCCACGCACATATCAATAAATATATGTGATTATGAAAGAAATTGGAATGGAGTATCAAGCTATTGATGTATGTCCTAATGATCATATCATATAATATGGACAATATGTGTAATATTCCCCGGTAGTGCCCCAACGATATTATGAATTGTAATCATGTTTATGAATTATAATCATGTTTTGTAGGCTGGTGAATCAAGTATTGATAAGCTAGTGGGATTATGTGTTTATTAGGACGGAGAGCCTAAGTGTTAAGCCCAGGAACCTGATTTTTGTATATGTAATTATGCATATCATTAATATAATATATAAACATCACTGCGTGCTGAATGACCACGAAGAAAGAGTGATGGGGGACTAAGCTTCCACATAATGGGTAAGGGAGAGGGGGCTGAAAGGTTGGAAGAGGGGCTAAGCTTGAGGGATTAAGTCCTTGAATAATAATTTATTATTATTCCAAAGTGGTGTGAAAGGTATATTGTTTATCCTAAGTTCCTGGAAAAAGGGAACGCATACTTGATGGAGTGCATGCAACTTCATGAGTGACATGTGTCAGCCCAGCCACATGTAATTTAACCCAAGAATGGAGTCGTGATGGGGGTTCGTCCTCCATTATGTCATTGGCTATCTGAAACCATGTGGCGTCTGCATCTTATCTTTGCATACGCTCATGCATTCCTGAAAACCAAAACTGTGAAGCCAACTGGTGTATTCCCATGAATCACGTGGCCTCTGTAATCAACCCTTGCATACCTCACACAGATCTAAAACCTGAAACCATGAAACCTTTGTGATCGACTGGTGTATTCCCATGAATTATGTATGGTCTCTATGTTTGGCCTCCATCATCGACCTCTGCATAATTTCCTTGTCACACATTTGAAAACCAGTGGAAAACCCTTGAACATAGCCGTGTGCCCTATGTGTCCTATGAACTCAGTTTATCCATTCTGCAAATCTGAGTTTGTGTTTAACTGTCTAGGTCGATGTCTTATGTGAAACCTGATCATACCTCAATTGTATATGCCGCGTGTGTTTTAGCTGTGGGTTGTTGTGGCCACACAGTCCCTTGGATGAGTTTGATTGGCTACCGTCATTCGTTCCTTGTTAAGCAATATTGTGGTCCTCCTTGTACTGGAACAGAGCTGAAGAAGCAGGTTGTCATGCCTATGTCCAACACTCTCTCCAGGTGAGGGAGGTGGTTTTGGTTGAAGAGGTAGGTTGTCAAGCCTGTGAGTGACTCTATCTAGGTGAGAGAGTGTGCGGAGGAAGTGAGAGCTCCTCGAAAGGGTCCTATAGCTTCCACAGAGATCGAAGAATTCTGGTTCGACCTATTGTTCAAGACCAAGGCAAGGGAGGTTTAGCAAATGAAGTATTTTCTTGGTGACAGTGAAGGTGTATACTCCTGGGTTGGTACAGGCATGTGGGGAATGAGAGTCTGTGAGCAGTGAGCATAAGTGGCTCCTGGGAGAGAATCCTTCCTCATAAATTGTGTGTCTTCCTGTTGACCTTACCTAGCCTAGGATTCCCTTGCCTAGTGGAGCTTAGTCCCAGCTCGGGGGTGACCTACTGTTGAGAGTGATGAGCAGCGTGGTCTAAGGCTGGGAGGTTCGTGGAAGGTATGCACCCAGTTGATGGCGTTACACCAATTTAAAATATAAGTATTAATTATGTACTTAATTTATATTTGATGCATGTCTATGTCTTGAAATGTCATCATGTATTCTGTTGCAAGTTTGAATTGTTGTTAATTTTATTTAAGTCTGTATGACAACAGTAAATCCATGTTATATATGTTAATTTGATTTAATGCATATTCTTTAGAAATATATGTGTATATGTTCTACATAGTAGTGTTTCTCGGCAGTGGAGATGATGGTCGAGGAAGTTACAATATGGTATCAGATCCATAGTTTCAATGTTGAGCCTGAATGGGTCGGATAAGTGGTCTTTGGACCCAAGGTTTCGAGTGTAAATGGTGTTTGGAGGAACCAATTTCTAACCTTAGAGTGTTTCTGAGTGCCAAGGGGTTACTTAGCCATGTTACGAAGCTCAGGAGGAGTAGCGGTAGAATAAAACCGCAGCCGACGTGATATTTGACCACAGAGAGAGAGAGCTCAACACTTGGGGTGTTGGAGTCATAGGATCGGTTGGGAAAAGGGAGAGTCCTTTATGACCATCAGATCTGGAGAAGGTGCAGGAAGGTTAGCCTAGAAGCCTTTCATAGTTCGACAATCGGGAGAAGAGGAATGCACTGAGGCATAAATTCCTGAAGGATATCTACACCGTAGATCGTAGGAAAAGAGCCTGGCCGTTAGATCCATGTCTAGAAAGACAAAGGAAAATCACTTCGGAGGAGTTATAGTGTGGAGTGTGACAAACTCCCAAAGTCCCAAAGTAGATCGCAACCATCTGTTGTGAATGACATGTGTCAAGAGATCATGTACCTCGGGTGGAAGTACTTTGTGAGGAGGCAAGTGCTATGAGTATGGAACTCCCGAAGTCTGAAGCTCCGAAGTGTGAATTTTTGAAGTGAAAGGATAGATGTGGTGGGGTCGGATGACGTCGCCTGGGGTGACGTGGACCTTTATAGGCATACCACATGCCATCGCCTTAGTTGGTGACGAATATACTATGTGGGGCCCGAGCTTACATAACATAGTTAAAGGTCAGAGGACCTACAATGGCATTGATCGTGATACAGCAAGATCAACGGCCAGAAGACATTGCGGGGACCCAAGTTGCACAGAAGTTAATTCTCTAAGGTGGTCCTGCAATCCAAACCATGGTTTCACTGAAGGGTTACATGTCAAGGTTAGGATAATTGCAGGATGAAAGGAAGGTTACTCCAAACCACCGTTGCATTCCCCTGCAATTGAGAAAACGTTAAGTGATGTAACGAAATAACGTCACCTAAGGTGACGTGGGAGTGTTCGGAGATTAATGGTTCGGGGTGTGTGGATGTGAAATATTTCGAAGTCCCAAGGTCCTAGAACTTAGACACCTAAGGTTCCACAATGAGTGTCAGACATTGGATGTTGGGTAGATGTGGACCGTTGATCGACCCTATTGCACGAGTTCGGTAACTCAGAACTCTAAGTGATTTTTGTATTGTGCTTTGAAAATTTCCAAGGTTGAAGGCCCAAGTATGCACTTATTGATCTAGTGCTTGGAAATGACCCATGGTCGCATGGGTTGGGGACTAAGAGAAAGGGGCCAGTGCCCGAAAATTTAGCAAAGAAGAGCTCCGAAAGAAGAAACTTGTAGGGATTCTTGATTGAACTAGAATCACAGAGAATGAAAACTAAGCGTTTTCTTGAAATAGATTTGTTTATGAATGTTGTGGGATTTGTTAAGGAATGATGGCCTGACAAATCCCGGTTGTCTACACATTGTGTTTGCAAAAGTTTAACGAGTTTCTTCCATTTCAGAGAATGAAATAAAAGGGATGGATGTTCATTTGGGAGTTGAAGGGTCGAACTCCAATGGGCATGGAGAAAAGATAGATAAGAAAGGGGATATGATGAAAATCATTGAAATATTGTAGAAATATGCCCAAACTCACCAAGAAGATAGCAGAAATCTCATGAAAGCTAAGGAACAACAGAGAGAATTTAACTTAAAGTTGATGAAGAGTCTGGAGAGAATAGAAAAGAAGTTGGACAAGGAGAGAGACTCGAGCAAAATAGGGAGTCACCAAAATTCTGAGGGAAGAAGATCAAGGAGTGTTGGTGAACACCATAATCACTCCCAAGGTCGCTCCAAGAGAAGGGAACACAGTAGTTCAAGCCCATCTCCAACCAAAAATCACAGAAGATCTAGAGTGGATGAACTGAAGGGAGAAATGAACAAGATTAAGCCTCCTACATTTGATGGAGAACACAAGAAAGAGGAAGATGTCGAAACATTGTTTCTTGGCATGAGGAAATATTTCCAACTACAAAATCATTCCTCTCATGCATAAGGAAGGATTGCAATGTATCAACTAAAAGGAAATACATCAATGTGGTGGGATCAACTTGTGCAGGTGCAGCACATGAGAGAAAGATATCACTAGGAAATAATTCAAGAGATATTTCAAGAAGAAATATTTAACTAAAAGATGTTATGATAGAGAGATGAAAGAGCTCTTTGAGCTCAAGCTGAGCAGCATGACCATTGATGAATATGAGCGAAGATTTTTGAATTGTTGAAGTATGTTCTGTTCATCAAGGATGAGATTGTCAAGATTCAGAGGTATCTAAGTGGATTACCACCTTCCATTGGTGACAAGATTCAGTATGATGACCCTAAGACTATGGAAGAAATGATAAGGAGGGAGAAATGCTTATATGAGCAGCAAAGAGAGAAGCCTACTTTCTCGAAGGCTTGGTAAGACAAGAATAAATTCAAGATGGATCAGTGGAAGAAGGGAACTAAGCCACCCTTTTTCAGAAACATTCCTCAAGGACAGACATCGCTTAGAGATCTCGGGAAGGCTAAAGTGGGTGGGAAAATGAAAAGACCGCCACCTATGGAATGTTGGGGTTGTAAAGGGAACCATATGTACAAAGATTTCCCCCACAGAAATGATAAAGTGAGAGTTGTCCACAATGTACAACATGATGAAATAGTGGAGGACATGGGCAGTAGAATGCCAAGGATCTATGTAGCCCTGGACAACAAGAAAGATGAATATCAGTCACACATGATTGAAGTGGAAGGTATGATCAACAACCATGCCTTTACTATTTTAATTGATTCAGAGGATAGCCATAGTTATATAGATCCTAGAGTGGTGGAAATTTTGCAATCGTCGAGAAGAAAACATGAAAATTCTTGGTTAGGGCAATTGGCTACAGGAACCAAGAGAAAATTCACTGAGTTGGTTAAGTTTTGTCCTATGGACATGAATGGACTGAGAACAAAGGCTGAATTGAGCATTCTACCTTTAGGTTCTTATGAATGTCTAATTGGGATGGACTTGTTGGACCAGCACCATTCCATCTTGGACTGTCGTAACAAGGCATTCACTTTCTTGGATGAGGAAGGAAACCAGAAAACAGTCCAAGGAATTCCCAGAGTTGTTGCTATCAGAAAAATCTTAGCAATGTAGCTGAAGAAGTTCCACGGGAAAGACTGTCAATTATTTGCAGCCCATGTGGAGGAAGCATCTAAGGATGAGATCTCAAATATTGAAGATCGGGCGGTACTAAAAGATTTTGAAGATCTATTTCAAGAGGTACCCGAACTACCTCCGAAAAGAGATAATGACTTCTCTGTAAACTTGATGCCTGGAGTAGCTCCAGTGTCGAAATCTCCTTACAAAATGATTACGATAGAGCTGAAAGAGCTACAATTGCAGCTTGAAGAGCTTCTGAAGAAGGGGTATATATGCCCAAGTGTGTTACTTTGGGGTGCCCTGGTCCTGTTCATGAAGAAGAAGGACGAGACGCTGAGATTGTGCATCGATTTCAGACAGTTGAATAAAGTAATTGTAAAGAACAAATATCCTCTGCCGAGGATTGATGACCTCTTCGATCAGTTGAAGGATACATAAATATTTTCGAAGATAGACCTCAGGTCAGGATATCACCAGGTAAGGATAAAGGATGAATACATCAGCAAGACTGCCTTTAGAACAAGGTATGGTCATTACAAGTTCACAGTGGTGTCGTTTGGGCTGTCAAACGCACCCGTTGTTTTTATGTACCTAATGAATGGTGTGTTCAGGGACTATCTAGACAAGTTTGTCATAGTATTCCTGGATGACATTCTAGTGTATTCCAAGTCGGAGGAAGAGCATGAAAAACATTTGAGGATGGTGTTGTAGATGCTAAGAGAGAACCAACTGTATGCCAAGTTGAGCAAGTGCTCATTTTATTAGGAGCAGATCCATTACTTGGGGCATATTATTTCAAAGGATGGGATAGTTGTAGATCCTGAGAAGATTGAGACCATTAGAGAATGGTCAGCGCCAAAGAATGTGATGGAAGTCAGATCCTTTGTGGTTCTAGTTGGTTATTATAGAAGGTTTATCGCAGGGTTCTCAAGGATAGCTCACCCTATCACTTCCTTGCAAAGGAAGGAGAAGAAATTTCAGTGGACAGAGGAATGTGAGAAAAGCTTCCAGCAATTGAAGAAACTTTTAACCAGTGCTCCAATCCTGAGGATTACAGATCTGAATGAACACTTTGTAGTGTGCACAGATGGATGCAAAGAAGGAATGGGATGAGTCCTCAGTCAGAATGGATTCGTAATCTATTATGAATCCAGAAATTTGAAAGAGCACAAAAAGAACTATGCCACTCATGATCTGGAGTTGGCAGCCATAGTACACGCTCTAAAGAAATGGATACATTACCTCATGGGAAGGAGGTTCGAACTAAGAATAGACCATAATGGTCTGAAGTATTTGTTTGATCAACCAACCTTGAATGCTAGATAGATTTTCTCTATGAGTACGATTTTGATATCAAGCATATCAAAGGGAAGGAGAATAAAATGGTTGATGCACTCAGTAGGAGAGTACACTAATTACATGCTACAACCATTAGCATGTACTGAACTGATATTAAAAGAAAATTTTTGGAGGTTGCAAATATAGATTTGTAGTACCGGGATTTGGCAGCAAAGCTACAACAAGGTAAGATGCCACAAAAAGTGGAGAATTATAAATTAGGGGATGATGGAATACTTTTGTACAAGAACATAATTTATGTACCTAATGTCCAGGACTTGAAACTTGCGATTTTGAATGAAATTCATAATGTGCCTTATGTTAGGCACCCTGGATATCAGAAAATTGTGGCAGCAGCCATGAGCCATTACTTTTGGCTAGGTATGAAGAAAGAGATTGTTGAATACATCGCTAGATGTATGGAGTGTCAGAAGGTTAAATATGAGCACAGGCACCCAGCAGGGTTGCTGCAGCCTTTACCCATTCCTAAGTGGAAGTGGGAAGTGGTGACAATGGATTTCATCATAGGATTGCCCAGAACAAGCAAGCAACATGATTCAATCATGGTGGTGGTGGAAAAACTTACGAAAGTTGCCCATTTCATTCTTTTAAAGACTACTCACGAGGCAGTAGATGTTTCTGACATATTTATGAGGGAAGTAGCAAGATTGCACAGTATTCCCAAGACAATTGTGTCTGACAGAGACTCGAAATTTACCTCAAAATTATGGAAAGGGTTATTCAAGGGGTTCAGAACGAATCAAAACTTTAGCACAACCTATCATCCTGAGTCTGATGGGAAAACAGAGTGGGTGAATCGAGTAATAGAAGACATACTGAGGATGTATGTGATGGACAAACCATCAAAATGAGAAGACTACCTACACTTGGTAGAATTCGCCTACAATAATGGGTATCAAGCATCATTGAAGATGATTCCATTTGAATCACTTTATGGAATAAATTGCAATACTCCAGTAAGCTAGGATAATCCAGCTAATAGGGCAGTAATTGGGCCAGATTTTCTCAAGGAAATGGAAGAACAAATGCTAAAAATTAAACAGAATTTAAAGGATGCCCAAGATAGGCAGAAGAGTTATGCTGATAAGAACAAAACCCACAGAGATTTTAAAGTGGGTGACCATGTTTTCCTGAAAGTGAAAGCTAACAGAAGTTCCCTGAAGTTGGGAAGTTGCTCCAAGTTGGCAGCCGGATTTTGTGGGCCATTTGAAATCTTAGAAAGGATTGGGCTAGTTGCATATATGCTTTCATTACCTACATCCATGACTATACATAATGTGTTTCATGTTTCATTTCCTAATAAATATATACATGATGTTAATCATGTAATTGATTGGAATTTGATTCAGGTGGAGCAAGAAGGTGTCCTGCAAGTGCATCGTGTGTTCATATTGGACTGGAAAAGAAAACAACTTTGGAATTGAGCCATAGATTGTAAAGGTCCGGTGGACCTGGTACGGTCCTGAATACGTGACATGGGAGCATGAGGATGCTATGCAGGCAAAATACCCGCATATTTTTGAACATTTTGAAAATATTGTTGATGTTGTGTAAACGTTGCACTGAGGACAATGCAAAAATAAGGTGACGAGATTGTAATATTCCCCGGTAGTGCCCAGTGATATTATGAATTGTAATCATGTTTTGTAGGCTGGTGAGCCACGTATTGATAAGCTAGTGGGATTATGTGTTTATTAGGCCGAAGAGCCTAAGTGTTAAGGCCAGGAGCCTGATTTTGTATATGTAATATTGCAGATAATTAATATAATATATAAACATCACTGCATGCCAACCAGCCATGAAGAAAGAGTGATGGGAGACTAAGCTTCCACATAATCGGTAAGGGAGAGGGGGTTGAAAGGTTGGAAGAGGGGATAAGCTTGAGGGCTTAAGTCCTTGAATAATAATTGTTTATTATTCCAAAGTAGTGTGAAAGGTATATTTTTTATCCTAAGTTCTTGGAAAAAGGGAACGCATACTTGATGGAGTGCATGCAGCTTCATGGGCGACATGTGTTAGCCCAGGAACATGCAATTTAACCCAAGAATGGAGTTGTGATGGGGGTTTTTCCTCCATTCTATTGTCGGTTGTCTGAAACTGTGTGGCATCTCCGTCTGATCTTTGCATACGCTCATGCATTCCTAAAAACCATAACTGTGAAGTCGACTGGTGTATTCCCATGAATATTGTGGCCTCTGTAATCTACCCTTGCATACCTCACACAGATCTGAAACACGAAACCGTGAAACCTCTGTGATCGACTTGTGTATTCCCGTGAATTTCATCTGGTCTCTACGTTTGGCCTCCATCATCGACCTCTGCATAATTTCCTTGTCACGCATCTGAAAACTAGTGGAAAACCTGTGTATGGAGCCATGTGTCATGTGTGTCATGTGAACCCGGTTTATCCATTCTGCAAATCTGAGTTCGTGTTTGACTGCTTGGGTCATTGTCTTCTGTGAAACCTGAGCATACCGCAATTGTCTATGCCGCATTTGTTTTAATTGTGGGTTGTTGTGGCCAAATAGTCCCTAGGCTGAGTGTGATTGGATACCATCATTCATTCCTTGCTTAGCCATATTGTGGTCCTCCTTGTGCTGGAACAAAGTTGAAGAAGCAGGTTGTTAGACCTGTGTGCAATACTCTCTCCAGGTGAGGGAGGTGGTTGTGGTTGAAGAGGTAGGTTGTCAGGACTATGAGTGACTCTCTCCAGGTGAGAGAGTGCGTCGAGGAAGTGAGAACTCCTAGAAGGGGTCCTGTAGCTACCACAGAGCTCCAAAAATTATGGTCCGTCTTGTTGTTGAAGCCCAAATCAAGGGAGTTTTATCAACTGAAGGGCTTGTTACACATTATTTTGGTCACTCTAGTGATGTCTCTACAAGTTATGTGTCCAGGCTCTCATGAAGACCTTTTTCCTGAGAAAAGTGACTGTTGTATTCTTTTTAAAAGCATATTTTTAAGATGAGTTTGCAGGCTACCTATGTTATAGGGTGAAAAAATCCTTCATTCTCGCAGGCAACCCTATACTTGGAGTGTGAACTGCTCGCAGTCTGCTCTATAGGTAGGGTGCAAACCTGTTTCAAATCTTGGAAAAGAGAAGAGGCTACGAAGGTTCTAGAAGGGAATCTTCTAGAAAATGAGGTGGCATTCGCATGGATGGCATCCTATTGACTTCTCAGATTTAGTGGGATCATCCTCATCCCTTTAACCATCTCTCCTTCTCCTATATAATGAAAGGTTTCTCAAGGAAGAGGTTAAGTAAGATTGAATGGAGAATTGATGAAAGAATTTTGTGAAGAAATCTGTTTGGATTGAAGCTTGAAGACTCTATTTGTCTATCAAGTTGTACTAGATCTTCTTCATGAAATTGGACACTAACTGGTCTCCCTAGATCCACCTAGATCTAGAACAAAATAGGATAGGACATGATTCTTTCTCTAAGTTGCAGTCATTGAATCTACTATTGAGAAGGAATGAGTGACATACCTTTATATCACTTCCTTAGGTCTCTATTGTTCCTACTTCACTTCGGTGCTCTTGTGTAATCAGTTCCAAGACAACACAAACCAACCAAAGTGAAGATAACAAAGTATATTCAATGTCAACCTATGCATATGATCAAGGAGTTATGCAATAAAATAAGAGTGATTTTATGGGAAAGGGACATGCCACTGTATTATGTTAAATGAAAGTAGAAGATACAACCAGATCGCCTTGATGTCGCAATCTTCCTTCTAGTGATCCTTAGTTCCAACACACACACTTTCTCTACGCTTGCATGAAGAAGATCCAAAACAACTTGATAGACAAATAGAGTCTTCAAGCTTCAATCCAAACAGAGTTCTTCACACAATTCTTTCATCAATTCTCCATTCAATCTTGCTTAACCTCTTCCTTGAGAAACCTTTCATTATATAGGAGAAGGAGAGATGGTTAAAGGGATGAGGATGATCCCACTAAATCTGAGAAGTCAGTAGGATGCCAACCATGCAAATGCCACCTCATTTTCTATAAGATTCCCTTCTAGAACCTTCGTAACCTCTTCTCTTTTCCAAGCTTTGAAACAGGTTCGCACCCTACCTATAGAGTAGATTGCAAACAGTTTGCACTCCAAGTATAGGGTTGTCTGGGAGAGTGAAGGATTTATGCACCCTATAACATAGGCAGCCTGTGAACTCATCTTAAAAATATGCTTTTAAAAAGAAGACAACAGTCACTTTTCTCAGGAAAAAGGTCTTCATGAGAACCTGGACACATAACTTGTATAGACATCACTAGAGTGACCAAAATAATGTGTAACAGAATGCCCCCCAAAGTATGAGGCTGGAACTCGTGACAACCGAAATACTTTTTAAAATGTGTGTGTGTTTCCGAAACAAGGAGTGCACCTAATCGGAAACCTATAAACAACCAAGCATCTGCAAAATATAATACCATTTATGAGGTAGGCATTCCCATGCTCAGATCACAAATGAATGAAATCATAAATGTAATCCATGGCCACCAATCATACATTGTGAATCCATGTCATCAAAATGTTACATAGCCACCATGAATACACTGTGGATCTATGTTACAAGACTCAAATTTAGACATAGCCTACGCGACATACAAAGTGGATCTATGTGTCGATACAAATCATACATACTCCATCGCAGTCTGGATCAAAAAGATGAGACCTAGGGTCTTCAATCTCGTCATCTGAAAGTACGAATCTATCCATGTGATTACATGTGTTGAAGTCGAGCATGGTAGAAACCACTCGATTACTGGTCATTGATGAAAACTGTTAACAAGTGCGAGGGAAATCATCATTGATGTCAATGAATCCCAAGGTACCAAAGTACAATCTGAACGAATGTGAATGAATGAGATGAAGTCGAACACTCGGCAGAATCTCTCAATCAGGGATCAATGATGTGAAACCCCTGTCGAAAGCAAAGAGACCTGCCATTAAGGCATGCAGGTTCCAAGGTACTAAATGATTTCTAAGTCTTATTCCCAGATAATGAGTTGGAGTTGATGGAAAAAGACTCGTTAAAGGAGGGCCTTGATGTATCCCCCATCAATGACATGAAATAAGTAACAGATTTTGAGGGTGAATCAAAGTATGAATATGAGTTGAAATGGACACAGGGAAGGCCAACATATTAAGAATGGACAACTGCATATGGATGACTCAATGGAGGGCTCGTTTGAACTTCTCTTGAACATATGAGCGACATGACAAAGGACTTGGCAGCACTGACTCAAAGACGACCCAAGATATGACCTTGTAGCAAGTCGGACAAGAGACAAATGGATTTCCCAACCCGGATTCAAATGACAAATAGGGGGTGTCATGTTCAAGAGCAACGTTTATTTCCATTAATACGAATACGAAAACACATCCCTTTCCCAAAATTTCCCCCACCATTTCTAGCGAGTACCTCTTTAGTTTTACACAAGCTTGAGGAGGATAACATATGTTTGTCGATGTAAACTCATACTTCAGATGAGTCCCTCGAAATACATTTAATGAACCCTAGGAAGGAGTGGTTTGGTCCCATTATGGGTCTTTTGATGTTTGTTTAACGAGTCCAAGGATAGAAAACTCGGGGGTTTTTCATTTTTCGAGAGTCTGAAAAACACTTAAAGAGAACTCTCCCAGTTCCTTTTTTGTAAATGAGTTTGACGAGACTGAAAAAGTGATAAATTATCGCATGTTGAATTTTTTCTTAAAATACTTTAACGAGCGTGAAAAGAACAAGATCGCTCGGCAATCTTTTCATTTTTATGGAGTGTGAAAAGAGCTTAAAGGATACTCCCTTACGTTCGTCGTTTTCATGTTACCATGACGAGTATGAAAAGACAAGAAAAAGTATACTTGGTTGCGTTCTCATGTATTTTCAAGCGCGAGAATGAACGAAGACTGAGCTCGAGGTTTTTCCTACAAAAACCCTAAAACAATAGTCGTACATGTGACAAAAAAAGAAAAAATACTCGTACACCGTCGTTCGGACTTCGAAGTCACTATATCTGTGAGAAAACATACTCACAAGGCTATTAGGGTATTAGGTTTTTTAAGCAAAGAAATAAAAATAAAAAATCAACAAGAAATAGTAAAAAGTCAATAAATATGGCTGAAAAAGCCTTTTTTACCATTTCATTGTTACTTTGCCAAAATCTTGTCCAACATACCTCATTTTTCCCCAAATTTCTTTGCTTGATTGTGGGAGGTACAAGCGATCATTCGGCAAATGGCTTCAGCCAACGAGGTAATCTCCTGATTTTCCAAATTTTTCATGGATTAAAATTGATTTTTATGGGTAATTTTAAGTATTTTAGTCCATTTTAGGGCCGGTGAATGCACTAAGGCATTCTCGCACTGTATGTAAGCTTCACCTGCGAGGGCCAAAAGATAGATTTTTATGAAAATTTTCACCCAATAAAAAATTATGAAAGAGGTTAAAACAAGTTGTTGGCTTCCTTCTCATGGCTACATTGCAGGTGTTGACCATCACGATGTTGGAATGGAGGGAAAGAGAACATGAGGAGGAGGATTTCATTGCAAGGAATGACCCGGGTACAGTCGCTACCCTCCGGGAATGTGGGCTATTAAAAAAATTTAGGATCACGGGCATGAGAGCCCAACTCAGATTGTTAGAGTACCTGGTCCACATGTGGGATGTAAATCAACAATTATTTCACGCAAGGGTCCACACACTGACACTAGATATTGAGGATATCTATTTTCTGACGAGGTTGTCATGACGTGGATACCATGCTACTCTGACCGGAGGTAGAGGTGGTAGACTTCCTATGAGCGAGTATGTTTGCCGATAATATTGTTTTCCTGAGGCGGAGAGAAGCAAGGGTAAGGTCTCCATTTGGGGTGTCCAAAATCTGACCTTGCAGACTATTTTGTTTACCATTACATGCATGGCCAGGAGCGTTACTCCACACATGGCTCTCCAAATCTATTTCCAATATGAAATAGAGTGCACAGAGCCTCAGGTTTTCAACTGGTCAGATGTGGTTCTCCGTAGTATGAAGAGAAAACTAACAAAGTGCAGAAGGGGTGACCTGAAGCAGTTTGGGTACGGGTCACTTTTGGCGTCATTCTTCCTCGAGAGGGTCCCACTGCTGCGACTACAGGTAGATTGGGGTTTACCGACCCCACAAGATCCGAGGATGCTGAGGTAGTGTAACATCATGGCTCGGCATGTAGCAGGGCCTATAATCAAGTATAATGATTCATTTTTTGATTGGTTGAGGCCCCAGATGCTGATGATCGATGACTACGCATATGTCAGTTTAGATTTTCGAGGAGATTCGGATTTGGTCATACCTGAGGATGCTAAGTGGGGTGACTTGGGTGAGAAGTACACATTTTGTTCTTTTTTAATGTTTTTGCAAATTTTATTATATAAAATGTTTTTATTTTTATCCAAGGACTAATCAAAACATTTCTTTTGATGACACAGATGTGGATCTGTATCGACCTCCAGGAACGTCTCCCATTCAGAGGCGAGGAGAAGCGGCTCCAGTGGCAAGATGGGATGTCGAGGACTACGAGGTAGTGGAACAGAACTTAGAGGGGTTGACTATGGATGTCCCAGACATCGCTATTGGAGATATCTCGAGACATTATCAGCACCATACTATGGGTGTGCCTGAGTCTCTCAGTCGACTTCTCCGTAGGGTAGCTCGAGAAGTTGTATGTTATTGTGAGCGTCATCCGTGATGCTATTTTGTGGAAGCTATGGGCTTCATATTTTGAGAGTTTGATCTCTGGAAAGAAACTTTTTGTAAAACCTTTTGATCGTTATATACATATATACAGCTTCTACCGGCTTATTTTGTGTTGTATAATACATGTGATGTGTGATTGGTTCATAAATGTCCCAAATGTTTGTCTAACACATAATTACCTAAGGCATCAGTCAATGTATTTAGACATATAGTAATGTGTTTATATTCAATATAATCAAAATAACGTTCCAAGAGACAAATTTGTAAATATACCCGTAATAAAGTAGGACTTCGGATAGCATAGACATTACTTAACTGTAGTACTACTAGCTATGAATCGATTCGTATAACCAACTGGTGGATATCAAGCGAAATAGCATCAATCAACAATTTGATGACGGTGCTATATTCTGCGATATTATTGGTCGCACGACCGAGGCACGCACCTTGTAGACTGATAAGTTCGTTTGTAGGTGCGTAAATTTCCCATGCAGCAGAAGTAAGGTTTTGAGTACTACGACTAGCACCATCGACGAAGCCAATGTGGGGTAGCAAAGACTCCAACATCTAGAAACCAAACACAATGCAAGATAAGCGGTCGAGGGCAGAGACCAAATAACGAAAAAGCATACTAAAGTAACACACAAAAAGTATGATACAATAAAATACAAGCACTCATACACAGGTGATCTTAAGCATAGTACTTCTTTAAGTACAACCCATTTCTGGGTTCACTCAAAGGGATACCATCATAGTCTGCCAACTCGTAATCTCCTTTCTCTAACACTCATCTAACGATATAAGGACCTCGCCACATAGCTTCAAATTTTTCGGCTCCTAGCATATCCCGATCTTAGTCATAAAGGAGAACCAGATCACCTTCAGAGAAAACGCGTGGCTTGACATGTTTGTTGTATTGGGCTTTGACGCATTTCTTCTGGGATTCTGTAACTAGGGTGGCATCACGATGGGTTTTGTCTAGTTGCATGAGATACAACAGACACTATTCTTCAGCAGAAGTGTTTGGGAGAAGTTCGACGGCTAGTTTTAGAGAAGGTATCTCACATTCAATCGACAAGATGGCTTCTAGACCATAAACTAATTGGAAAGGTGTAAACCTGGTAGTAGACTTAATAGATGTTCGGTAAGCCCACAATGCTAAAAACAACATCGTGTGTCAACTCGTTTTGTGAATCCCTATCATTCGTCGAAGCATGGTAATGAGAACTTTGTTTATTGCTTCAACTTGGTCGTTGGCTTGTGGGTAATAGGGTGTTGAGTTTTCATGGCGAAGACCCAACTTTTCGGTGAGTTCAAACATCATGAAGTTTCTAAAGTGGCTACCGTGATCAGTAACGATAGCTTGAGGAATACCAAACCGAGCAATGATGTGATTGAATATGAATAATGCTATAGTCTTTCCGGTATTGTCGAATGTTGGCATCGCCTCGGCCCATTTCGTAAAATAATCTACGGCTACAATAATGTATCCATGCCCCCTGGCCGAGTGAGGATGACATGTCATAAAATCGATACCCCATTTTGCAAAAGGACCAACGAAGACCATAGGGTGTAGAGGAGCAGGGTGTGATCGTATTTTGTTGTTGTAGGTTTGGCAAGCATGGCATTTTTGGACAACGATTATACAATCGTTGAATAAAGAAGGCCAAAAATACCCCGCTCCTAAGATCTTCTGGGCAGTAGCATACCCATACATGTGACCACCACATGCTCCAGAATGGAAGTCATTCAGGTATTTCTCGGCTTCATCAAACATGAGGCAGCGTTGAAAAACAGAGTCAATCCCACGACGATAAAGAGTATAACCGAGGATAATATACTGACGGGCTTGGTAGCATATTCGACGGCGGTCAGTGCTAGACAAATCGGGCCCGAAAGTGTAAGTCTGGAGATATATGATGATATCCCCGTACCAAAGGTCATCAGAATTGATCAGAAAAAGGGATTCATCGGGTAAGGAATCCTCTGCTATATTTTCCATCTCAGAACAGGGAAGGTCGCATGTCAACTTGGCAAACACCAAGGATTTCTTGGACTTAGCGCATTCGAATTCTAAGTCAAACTCTTGGAGTATTACGATCCATTTGGAGTATTTTCCCCCTAGCAATTGGCATGTAAGAATGTGTTGCATAGGGTTGCAGTTGGAAATCACAGTAGTCTTGCATAAAAGGATATAGTGCCAGAAATGTTAAACAGCTTGGACGAAGGCCAAGGCCAGTTTTTCAACATGTAAATACTTGGTTTCGGTAGTCATGAGACTCCGACTCAAATAATAAATGACATGCTCTTCATGAGAATCATCCTCCTGAACAAGAACCATAGCGATGGTATAGTCTGAGGCTACGAGATAAAGGAAATAATCCCGACTGTAATCAGGTGGGAAGAGTAGTGGGGTACGAGTTAAAGACAATTTCAAAGTCTCGAAATATTTGTTAGCAGTGGTATCCCATACAAACTTAGAACCTTTCTTGAGAAGTCATGTAAATCCAAGAGTTAGCTCAGCATATTTCGAGATGAAATGACAGATAAAGTTTTCCTTCCCTTGCAAACTTTGTAGCTGGCGAAGTGAGGAAGGAGGAGGAAGATTGAGAATCGCCTCAACCTTCAAACGATCTACCCTGGTCCCTTGACATGAAACAATAAATCCCATAAGTCAGCCGGATTCTACGCAAAAAACACATTTGTGTGGGTTTAAGCATATACGGTAGAACTGACATCGGAGGAAAATGGTTCGGAGGTGTGTGGGATGATCGACACGATGCACGGAATGAGTCGGTAGGTCATCTATATATGGTCAGACAATGTGTTTTATATCATGAAAGGCATAAGACATAGCACGTTGAAAATTCGCACTGGCATTCTTTAAAGCAAAGGGTAGTTTCTGGTAGGTGAAAGTGCCCCAAGGACAAATAAAAGCGGTCTTGAGTTGGTCAGCGGGTACGATATTGATTTGATTATATCCAGAGAAACCATCCATCAAAGAGAATATTTTACTCCCGACGCAATCGTCGATGATCTAGTCAACGAAGGGGGTGGGAAAGTTATCTTTAGGACAAGCTTTGTTAATATCCCTATAATCGACGCACACGTGGATAGTACCATATTTTTTGTTAACTGGAACAATATTGGAAACCCAGTCAGTTAGAGCCACAGGGTAAATAAAGCCATCTTTAAGAAGTTTCTCAACTTCAAGCTTGATAGCAGTTGTTTTATGTGGGTGGACCGGATGAAGTCATTGCCGGACGGGTTTAGCGCCTGGGTATGTCTTAATCTCGTGAACAACAATGTCAGGGTCAATACCTGGCATTTCTTCATAGCTCCAGGTGAAGACGTCACAAAATTCTTGAAAAAGAGATTTATAGGTGACAATTTCATCATTGGAAGATGACGCTCCGATGTGCACATTTTCAACAACTCCAAGTTTAATGGATATGTCGAGGGGGACGGTGGGTGAGATATTACTTAATTTCCCTTCGTAGAACAGATCGTGTGTAGACTCGGGAACGGTATAAATGACCACAACGATCGACGGAGTCGAGATCTGTTGGTAACTCTCAATGGTGTGTTGTTCCAGGAAGAGAATGGAATGATGATGTCCATCATCCCAAGGAGTATCTTCAATGGACATAGTAAACATAATCATCTCGTCGGTAGGAAAAATGATGTGGAATGGATCCGGAGATAACTCACCAAGAGAGGAGGTAGAAGGGGTGGTCGATTAAATGTCTTGATAAGTGGACTCGATCAAGCTCAAAGGCATTTGGTCACCATAACGAAGATGATCACCGGGGTTGGGTACTATCCACGGGTCATAAGACACAGGGGTTTCGTGAATAGAGGTGGAGATCATGTTGGTCGAGGCGACAAACGGATGTGGAACATCGAGTGGTGGAATGGATAAAGTACCCATCAAAGATGAATCTTTAAGAAGACCCACACCGACGTTCTCATATCCAGGGGGGGGGTTTGCAATGAAAGGGACGTTGTTGGTATGTGTATCAGAGTTGAAGAAGACCAATTGGTCCACCGTAATGACTTTTCCTTGATGTGGGAAATGTATGACACAGAAAAGAGTGGACACAACTGCGCGCATGGATTTGATCCAGCTACGGCGAAGTAAAAGGTTGTAATCGAGAGGAGCGTCAAAGATTTCAACTTCAACGTTGACCGTTTTTCCTTCTAACGTAATAGGAAATGAAGGGAGGACACCGTAAGGCTTAAATCCAGAGCCATTAAAGGCTTTGAGTGTGTTGTGGGATTCGTTTAAAGAGAGCCAATGGCTTTCCAGCAGGTAATAGACATGACACACATCGAGGCACCTTCATCAATAACTATTCTACAAATTTTCTTGTCAGAGACAATAACTTGTATTTGGAATGCAAGTTGGGGGGGTAACCTTGGAATGTGATCTTCCAAGTAAAAAATTATTAAATTTGTATCGGTAGGGTCGATTCCACCAATAGCTTTCAACAGTGCCTTCCGTTGTATAGGAAAACTATGAAGGACTTCAAGGGATGACATCGCGGACGGTGCTTGGGCTAGATCTTCGAAAATACTGTAGTTTTGGGCAGCATGTGCATGAGGATTGAAAGTAGATTTTTGGACAACACCCTTTGGGGGAGGGCGAAGAACTGTATCTAGGATCGGTCGTTCGAGATGAAGAGGATTGTTGGTAGGTGGAGTTGTGGGAGATGGTTGGACCAACGGAGGAGGTATATCATCAACCTTCTCTTTGGAGGAAGAATAATATTTGGCTCGAGTGGTAAGTGTGATGTAATTCTTCTTTGAATCACCTGTACACATTAAGACATCGGATGTAGTGGAGGGGGAAGATTGGTCATGAATGACCAATTAGGCCTGTTGTTGAGAAGGGAAGGGTTGTGACAACACGTCCGGAGTAGGCGGTTTCAGGGTCCCTTGAAGGAACTTAGTAACCTTGGCTCGTCTTGGACAATCCTTAGTGTAGTGGTCATCACCACAGATAAGACAAGGGTATCAGTGTTTGCGCTTATCCTTATCGTCAACAAGTTGTGTTTTGGTCTTCTCAGATTGCGAATTATTTTTATCCTCCTTGTTCTTACCCTTCCCTTTTTTGGATTTATTTTTTTCAGTGGGGTAGATTGAACAGAGTTCACCTTCGAAGTTTTGCCGGTGGGAGGGGTAGGAGACTAAGCATTTTGAACATTAGAAGCAACAGATTTGGGGTTGTTTCTAGAGGCTTGGACGAAATGGGGTTGGGCATGGAAAGTGCCAATCACACTGTCAACTGCATGAGAAGCAACATGAGTAGTTGAAGTAGCACAAGTAGAAGGACGAGGTGGGTCAGTGAGTAAGTCATAAAGAGTACATGTTTGTGAGTAAACGAGGTCGAGGTATTGAGCACGACTGATCACCTGTTCTTTTGTGACAACTCCACACATGGCGATGTCATGAGCAATGTCATTCACGAATGATTTCGTGAACCACTCTGCCAGCAACTGATCAGGAAGTTCGAGTTTTATGAGACGTCGTCTCTGTCGCCACTCATGAATGTGATCAGAGATATGAGTGGCTTTGGTTTGTTTGAAAGAACTCAAAATTTTGGTTCTCATTTCGTAGCATATTGGTAACTGGTAGTGGGTGAGAAAATCCATAATGAGGGTGTTGATGTCGGTGAAGAAGCCTTGTGGTAATTCTATATACCACTTCGCAGCGGAACCTGTGAGAGTTCACTGAAAAAGGCGTAAACAAATAGAGTCATCCATCAAAGAGTTGGATGAACACCAAAGGTGAAAAGTCATTACATGATTGTTCAGGTCCTCTCCTGGTTTACCATCGAATTTAGGGATGTTGAATCATAGTTTGGATGGCATCGCAAGCCATTGAGGAGAGTGACGGATCAGATCATTTAAAATTCTCGACAGATCAAGGAGGTCTAGGGTGGCTAAGAAGGGTAACTGTCTATTCATGTGTGGGTACTGGTGACTTTGGGGAGGGAGCCCTATAGGTATACCAGTGGGACCATAATCAGTTTGCATATAATGCGAAGATCCGGGAAGATTCAATTGTTGGTGTGGAGGCAAGTAATTTATAGGGTTGTATTGGTTGGGGTTATTCCCTTGAACAGGGGCGTGGGGTTGAGCGTTCGAGCCCCAAATAGAATTGGACGTACCTAGATATTGTTGGCCTATACTAGGGGGTATGAAGGAGCTAGCTTGAGGTTGTTGCCTCCCAGTCGAGCGAGGATTATTTTGGATAAGATAGTTCCAATACTGGGCCAAGGATGTAGGTGTGTTTTGTCCATAGGGTGGGGTAGGTGGGGGTTTCCCTCCAATCAGGGGTTGCGTCCCAACTGGGATTTGTCCTACAAAAGGAGATTGGGTTTGGCCTCCTTGGTGAAATTGTCCACCGATAGGAATCTGGTAATTAGGTGTGAAAGACGGGATGGTGCCACTAGGGTCAGTGCCTCCGATAGAGGATGGAAGAGGTCCTCTAAAAGGGGGTCGTGAAAGTGTCGGAATGAAACCAAGAACGAGATGGTGCCCAGAAGGAGTGGAAATGCCAGGAGTCCAGGATGGGATTTGTGTAGGAGCGGGAATACAAGCATTCAACGAATGATATCTAGGGGGAAGTGTTGGGGTGAATCTAGGTGAAAGCGACGTGCCAATGGGAGCTTGGCTAGCCACCATAATCCCGGTGTGAGGACACGTAGTATCTGGGACCATTGTGTAATGGATCGTTTGTAGGGGGATAGTCAATATGTGTTTGGTCGGCAGAGCGTCTGAACCAAGAAATTAATAGGCAGTAGTAATAGGTATTGTGTCTCGATCGGATGTTTCAGGTAGCTCAGGTGTGACGGTGATATCAACGCTTGCTCCTGAGCCAAAGATATCCCATCTAAAAATGTCAGTAGTCCAAAAAGGATCTTGAACCTCAAGTCCTATGAAAGGTCTGGTTGGTAATCCATAAGACTCAACAACTATTTCTCTGGAAGAATTCACTCAAACAATATGTCTCACAGAGTCAGGAGGAAGTCAGAAGTCCACTCGAGAATTGGTAATTCGGAACTGTTCTAAAGAGTTAGTTCTTTCCACTTGTGGAGTGGCAACGTCTTGGACTTCACTCTGTTGAGGAGAGCCCTCTGGTGAGTTGGTAGGCAAGGGTTGAGAACCTTCCAGATCTTCTGGGGGTAGGCCTTGCATTCTATGTGAACAACGTGGAGGGTCAATTGTGATCGAGTTAAAATCTTACGAAAGAAAGTATATGACCAACTTGGTTAAACAAACAGCACGCACTAGTAAAATCTAAGAATCAAAACCAAGCAAACAAGACCTTCTAATTCCAAATTCAGTAGTTCGTGATGAAATCCAACGTTGTGACAACGGGACAAGAAGGGGTTGGGCAAGGGTGGAAAAGTTACGTTGACGACCTACTTAACGGACTTACACCCTGGTGTAAGCTCCTACAAATAATCGTGGGTATACCCTCCAAGGATCCCGAGTGAGTTTGTCCAACGTCGATTCCAGGTACCGTGAAGACTTACCCCTTCACAGTCACCTTGTTTAAGACCCTAAGAAGATAGGATACTAAGGTTACCACAAACAACAATGATGCCTGGGGAAACAGTCGACAGTCTGATCCACACACAAGGGCAGGGTATCTAGCCCAAAATGAACTTGAGAGGCTTCCACTCATCATTGTGGGTATACCTTCAAGTGACCCCCATAATACATGCAATCTCTACATCGAGATCAACAAAGCAGGGTGAGTAACTCTGTCAATCTCAATGCGACCTCAAGTTTGACCCTTGTGTGAGAAGGGCTTCCCAGGACAAAATGATGCAAATGGAATTTGACACTCCTTATCACAAGATACTATGTGTGTTTTGTGCTTTGGAGAGTGTGTCTCGCTGCCTATTCCAAAGCTCTAGCCTAGCTAATGTTGGTGCAAAAGAGCCCTAGAAAAGTTGCTAGTTGAATTTTAAAGTTGCGCAATATTATTAAAGGTTATTGTTACGCAAAAAGGAGACGAAAATGAAACCAATGTTTTGTAAGACTCTGACCCAACAATGCGTAAATAGGGATGAATAATACAAATTTTCGTTCGATAAATTCTATCTACAGGAGGGAAAGAAGAGTTTTCTGGAACAATGCGAACTACGATGTACGATCTTTCTTGAAATGTAATATAAAACAATCATGAACAATGAAAATTCCCTATTCGTTCTCTTTCAATATTTGAATGCCAATATTTTTCGAATAAATGATTGCTTAAAAAAAAAAAAAACTTTAATTTCTTATTAGAAACCAAGAAATAGGGATGGAACTAAGAAAAAGTAAGCAACCAATGAAAATGAAATACTCAACAAACACCCAAATCGATCTTTCAATGAAGATAAAAATAACAAACTGACAAGACCAGTCTCTTCAAATGCACATGGACAACAATTTTCCAAGTAGTAAGCAATCGAAAAGGACAATTAATCCCAACTTTTAATCCAATGAAAGGCTCTCAACCAAACAAGCACCTGGACTTCAGAATCGAAGATTATACCCTTGTTAAGAAAAGGTCAAGAGGTAAAAATTGAGAAAAAATGATCAAGAAGAGTTTTCGATTTCTAAAAACTAATCATTCGCAAGATTTGAAGTCAAGAAAAAGTCAATCACTGGCAAAAGAAGGTCTTCCCAGATAAACAAACAAATCTGGGCATCTGAAGACACAAAAAGACCTAATCCAATTTTTTTACAGGTGAGTTCGCAGTCTAGTAGTGGGGTACAGTGCGAGAATTAGGGATTCTTGCAGCCTAGACACAGGCAGGGTGCGAGAAGGTTACACTGAACTGACCACTAGGGTGCAAACTTCAGTGATTCTCGTAGGCCATAGAAAGGTACAGTGTGAGAAGGTTTGTAATCGAGCAAAATTTGTAAAAAGGACAGAACTTTTGAGTGAACTTCTGGATCCAGAGAGTCTGTAAGGATCTCCTAAAGACTCAGAGATTGATTTGGAATGAAAAGGGGTAGGTCAAGAGAAAATGGACAAGAAAAAACCACAAAAAGGGTTGTATCCCTAGTGGAGTCGCCAATTTGAAGACTCTATTTGTCTATCAAGTTGTATTGGATCTTCTTCATGCAATTGTAGAGCAAGTGTGTGTGTTGGAACCAAGGATCACTGAAAGGAAGCTTGCGACATCAATTCTCCATTCAATATTGCATAACCTCTTCCTTGAGAAACCTTTCATTATATAGGAGAAGGATAGATTGTTAAAGGGATGAGGATGATCCCACTAAATCTGATAAGTTAGTAGAATGCCAACCATGTGAATTCCACCTCATTTTCTAGAAGATTCCCTTCTAGAACCTTCATAACCTCTTCTCTTTTCCAAGCTTTGAAATAGGTTCGCACCCTACCTATAGAGTAGACTGTGAATAGTTTTCACTCCAAGTATAGGGTTTCCTGCAAGAATGAAGGATTTTCACACCCTATAACATAGGCAGCCTACGAACTCATCTTAAAAATATGCTTTTAAAAAGAAGACAACAATCACTTTTCTCAGGAAAAATGTCTTCATGAGATCCTGGACACATAACTTGTAGAGACATCACTAGAGTGACCAAAATAATGTGTAACAGGATTGTCTTGGTGATAGTGAAGGTGTATACTCCTGGGGTGGGTCAGGCATGTGGGGAATGAGAGTCTCTGAGCAGTGGGCATAAGTGGCTCTTGGGAGAGAATCCTTCCTCATAAACTATGTGTCTTCTTGTTGACCTTGCCTAGCCTACGATTCCCTTGCCTGGTGGAGCTTAGTCCCGGCTCGGGGGTGACCTACTGCTAAGAGTGATGAGCAGCACGGTCTAAGGATGGGAGGTTTGTGGAAGGTCTAAATGCAGTTGGTGGTGTTACACCAATTTAAAAGATAAGTATTAATTATGTACTTAATTTATATGTGATGCATGTCTGTGTCTTGAAATGTTATCATGTATTTCGTTGCAAGTTTGAATTGTTGTTAATTATGTTTAAGTATGTATGACAACAGTAAATCCATGTTATATATGTTAATTTGATTTAATGCATATTCTTTATAAATATATGTGTATATGTTCCGCATAGTAGCATTTCCCAGCAGTGGGGATGATGGTTGGGGACGTTACAATATGCATTAGAAAATGAATGCCCACAATGTCAAATAAGTAGATATTGAACCAATATTCCCGGATAGGGTGTTAGTGGACTCCCCGTGGCAAAGGGAGAAGC
>ML784022.1:599555-613008 GCA_009831015.1 Picea engelmannii
TAATTTACTTAATTCTATGCATTTCTCTTGAATCATTTATTTAATCTGAGAATTCTCAATAACCAAATCACTAAGCCATCATTTTATCTCATTTTTAGAGAAGTTGGTAAATCATTGACTCAAAGAGTTGGTCAAATAAATAATTTTGGTGTCAAGGACAAAGGATTTGCTCATCAATTCCCATAGATCCATCAACTACTTCAATAGTTTTTCAATTTTGGTTGCAATTGTCTCCCTAACCCCCTAAAATAACCCTTGGGATCATTTTTCTGTGGAAATTATCTTGGGTTTGTCTTCAAGTTGTTCATATGGTGTCTTGGCCAATGGTTACATAAACAATGGTTTAGGAATCCATATAGATTCCAAATCTACATGTTGAGTATCCACTAGGAATTTTTAGTATCATCAAGAAAAGTGTCATCCATTAAGCCTTTTGAGTATCAAACACCCTAAATATCCTTGCTAACGTTGCATTTCCTTCATCACCCTATCTACATCAATTCCCAAGCCTAATGTTGGGACTTTAATTCCTCTTTCTATCCTAATGAATTTCATACACCTCTCATTCACTTGATTATACAAAGGTGTATGAAAATGAGAGGTACAAATGGATGTCATAAGAAGAGTGAAGACCCTCAAGTTATGAAGAAGTCAATTGTCTTCATTTACATATTGACAGTCTTTATACTTGAAAGATACCATTGTAATTTTTGTTATATGCTTGTTTCTCATGCATCGTTGTTAATGTACCTATCTTGAATAGTGAAAGCATATATTGTTTCATATAAGAGTTTATCCTTTCCTTCAAATTATATTGGCACTTATACTTGTTGCAAGAACACTTTTACTTTGTCATATAACTTATATCTTGAGTGTGTGAGAGGTAGGGAGAGGAAGAAAAAGAGAGCGAGTATACACAGAGTGAGAGGAAGGTGGGGAGAGATAGTGTGGAAGGGTAGATGTATGAGAGAGAGAGAGGAGAGATAATGGGAGGGAGTTGGAGAGAGGCAGGGAGGAGGGGTGGAGAGAGAGTGAGATTGATTGTGAGAGGAAGAGGGGAGATAGAGGGAAAGGGGGGTAGAGAGATATAAAGAGAGAGAATATAAAGAGGGGGTAGAGAGATATAAATAGGAAGGATAGAGATGGAGTGTGAGAGGGAGGGGAGAGAGAAAGGCAGAGGAGGTGAAGAGAGAGTGAGACTGATTGTGAGAGGAAGAGGGGAGATAGAGGGAAAGGGGGGTAGAGCGATATAAAGAGGGGGTAGAGAGATATAAAGAGGGGGTAGAGATATATAAAGAGGAGGGGTAGAGACATAGTGTGAGAGGGAGGGAAGGGAAAAAGGGAGGAGAGGTAGAGAGAGGGATAGTGAGAGGAATGGAAGCAGAGAGGGAGACATAGAAGGGGGTAGAGAGAGAATGAGAGGAAGGTGGGGATACAAAGGGAGATAGAGAGGGGGAATAGAGAGAAAAAAGGGGAAAAGCGAGTGAGATTGAGACTAACAACGAGGAGAGAGAGAAAGGGTGGAAGAGAGAGTGGAGTGAGGGACAACGGGGCGGAGGGAGAGAGAGGGTGGGGGGGGGCGATAGAGAGGGAGTGGGTGTGAGAATCCGAGGCATGTCAAGGTAAGGTCTAGCTCTAGGTCTTTCCATGTCTTGTGATGTCTAAGTCTTTCCATATCTAGGTCTTACCATGTATAGAAGTGTGAGGGAGAGAGAGGGAGACAGACTGGGTGTAGAGAGGGAGAGTAAGAGTGAGATAGAGAGGGGGCGGGTAGATGTAGGAGAGGGAGGACAAAGATAGAAAAGGAAATGATTTCTAGGAGTGCATGTGTGTTCCTAGAGCGCATGCGCGCTCGTTTGAATTCAAAAACATTTGGCGAGATTGACAAGGTGTATGCTGACTTGGTTGGCTCATATTTAGGTTCGGGATGACAAACCTAGTGGTTTGATTTGCAAATTGATAAAAACCTCCATTTTTGTGAATACCCCTTTATATATTTGTATTTGATGTTATTTTTCTATAGGATAAACAATTAAGTTATTGACGAAACTATAGACATAAATCGAGTAGGCTATTCATATTTCAAATATACAATTTTTTTTAAATTGATATTATTTACTATTTTTAATCTATTCCCATCTTCACATATATCAAAATGTTAGAATACACACATCTCTCATTTCTCCTGTAACTTTTTCTCAGCTTAGTCGTTTCTCAAATGAGTTATATATGGCACTAGAGGAGACTGCTACCTATTATATATATATATATATATATATATATATATATATATTGATCATGTTAAGACCCTTTTAACATGCACGAACAAAAGACATTGTAATCTCAGGCATATATTGACTTTGATATTTAAAAAAAACTATAAAATTAGTATTAAAAATTTCCAAAAAATACAGGGCACAAGAAAAACAGGTTCTCTACAAGTATGAAAGTTTTTGGAATGAAATTCCATCGTTAATACACTCAATACCTGCAGGAAGGAAAACATATACCTTATATTTTGTTGGAAAATTAAGATACCATTGTTAGAAAAAATCAAATTTGACCTAGTTAATCATAATTTATATGAATAAAAGTTGTATATTTGGAAATCTAATTCAATTTCCTACGTTTCATCTTCTTACACAATATTCAAATTCATTGTAAAATTACCTTGAATAATCCTTCCAAGTTAACGTATTGTTGTTTTTCCAGGTTTGCATTGCCACTAATGTGTCATGAGAGACCATCATTACCTTGCACTCACCCATAACTATATAAAGAAGTAGAAGAAATGTAATGAGATTTCTTGTTAAGCGTATTATCATGGGAGCTCTACTCTATTAGAGGTTTACACCTCTAAGTGGCAAGTGAACATAGCTATCATCAATAAAGGTATAACATGTGATATTTTGGTTCTTTATTTGGCTATTGTGGATTGAAATATGTCATTTCTCTAATAAATTTGTGTAAAATCTATTATTTATTCTCTACCTCTTCCAATTTACTAATAAATAACACCACCATTTCAATATATGTAGCATTTACAATTTTGATAAATCAAACTATTTACAAGAAAATAAATTCATAAAAAATTAGCTTGAAATATTTTTTATTTTATTTGAACTTTGTATGTGAGAATGGAACGAAATAATATATATATATATATATATATATATATATATATATACATTGAAAATTGACTTCTATTAATAAAGAGAACATGTTGAAATTGTAATACAAACTTGCTTGAATGGTGACAACTTATCTCTGAGAAGAGATGTGACAACTTATCTCTGAGAAGAGATATGACAGTTATGCTCATTCACAAGAAGATGAGTACAATGAGGCTCCAAAGGCATTTTTATCATAAAGCAAAAATGAGAAAACCTAAACATCCAAAATGCTAACCCCGGGAGATGAAACGCCAAAAGGCTTATGGGCCCCGACGGGGTACTTAATACATCAACTTCTTGAGCCTGACATAACTTTAGCATACAATCTTCGTTTGGGGCGCTCAATACATTGTCAGAAAGGTCTATCCGAGAAGAAAACATTATGACTGGGCCTAGGCTACGTAAAGTGTTTGGGCCTTGTAAATTAAAAAAAAAAAAAAAAAAAAACATGAAAACAGCCCCAGTTCAGGACTCGAAAAACTATAGAAAAACTGCCCAAATGAAAAAAATTTATTTGAGCTAGTGGAATATGTGGGTGGCCACTAATATCCACCCGGATCAAAGAAGTTATTCACCTACACATAACCACACTTTAGTCCATCCACTTTTTTTCACATGTGGAAATTTGGCCAGTCCAATGAAACAATAGAATATACCCTTAAAATTTAAACAATCCCTTTTGCAAGTAGTATCCCAAACCAACATATTTGAAGTTCCAATTTTTCCTTTGTCATGTCCATGAAGTAGTTTTCCCATAAATATATATTTTAAAACTTTATTTTCCATTTATGGATATATGGATTTCTCCTCGAACAATAATTTAGGTTATGAAGAGAAACCAATAAAAATTTATAAGGTATTCCTATAAAGAGAATAAAATGTTTAAAAAAAAATTATAGTCAAATTGAGAATAAAATTTCAACATTAAGTTAAAAGTATACTTCTATATATACCGTATGATGGGTGTTTATATAAATTATCTAAAACATCTTTGAAAATTTCATACTTCCTCAATTTCATAAACTCATCAAATATTTTAAAATTTTGAATTTAATTTATACGTCATAAAATTTGTAAAGATTGATTTTGGTTTTGGATCGATTAAAATACTTTGAAACCTCGATGGAAATATAATATATGTGATCAAAGTAAAAACCGTTACTAAAATTTCACCTAAATTGTTCGTCAAAAATATATTATCCTACTCCCTTAGTGCAATGTCTTTACACAAAAGAATATATACCCCTCCATATAAACTCGTAAATGCATCTGCAATCCTATGCATGGTAGATAATATGATTGCACAGATGAAAAGCGTTAACCCAATAGAAACCCAATACAAACAAGTAATTGTTGAAAAATGGTAGGTATGATTGTGATCAAGGCGAAGAGAGGAATCCAATGGGATAGGGCTCAAATAATGGTTCCAACAAGATACATACCTCTTTTTTCTTTACTCCTGCAGAGTTACACTTCGATCTGAAGAATATTGCAGTGTTGAAATGCCCAAATTCTTAACAGGAATAAATGTGTAGTAATTTAGCAACTAGAATGCAAGAGATACAGTTACACGAAAATAGATCTTGTCTGTTTTGTTTCTGTTTCCGCCCCAAGGCTTAGGGGATGCATGGTTTCTATAGACAATAGTTTTCCCTATGCTATAGCTCTCTGATATATGTGCAGGTTCCAAGAGTACTACTCGACCCAATATCTTATGACACAAACTAAAAAGGCTAGAGAATGCCCTTAGTCGTACTACCTGACTACCCAAGTACTAGAGAGTAACTTCCCGTGTGTTGTTCTCAGTGGCACTATAGCAGTCAGGCGATCGATTGGTTTATCTATGGAGGGATTCAAGATATCTAGGTTAATTTGTATACAGGTGTTGTCTGGTGCACTGCCACTGAAAGGGGTACCAACAGGGGTTACAAGGGTGGCCAACAATGTGCGCTTAAGTACCTCTTGTATTTCCTACGTGTATGCTTCCCCAATTGCGGATTTATGCGATGAACGACAGATCTCTGTAGTTTTAAGACATCGGAATACCTCTCTACCCTAAAAAAATTAACCCACAATTTTTTGCCAAGGAAAGTGCTTTGATACCACTTGTAAGGTACCAGATCTATTATAATAGCTGAAAACAAAAATATTGCAGAGAATAACAACAGAAAAACACAATAAATGAAACCACAACACCAGAATAATACCAGTATTGATAGGAAACAATGTTCACTTGCCTCTTCAAGGGGGCAACCTCTAGCAGAGAAGCGCTCTATTACAAAAAATCTCAAGATAAAACTTCTCATACCCTCTACTATTTATACTAAATATATCTATCTAAAAGAACAATATAGAAGAAGATCCTTCTAGAAGTAGAAGCTTCTAATAGGTCTTCTTACATTTGACTTATTCTTCCTTATTGATAGGCCTTATTAATCCACTACTCTATTCCAATAAGACAATTTCCAGTCACATTTAAGCCTCTTGTTGGCTTAAAAATCAAATCCTCCACTTGAGAGAAACATAAAAATGGAAATCCAATGGAAATTGTTAATTAAAGGCTCAAATTTAAGGCCTCAAAGTACTCCATTGATCTGCAACAACCTCTAAGTTAGCCAATTGGCCACCAACCAAATTTTTTGATGAATAGATCGACGTAATGTATGGTTGAGGGTCTAATCTTCTCCCTTCCATGAATTTATTATCCGTTGGTTCTCCTCAGTCTCAACCCAAAACTCAAATGGAAACTAGGGTTTCTACTATGCCCCGGGATTTCCTTTGCTCGTAGGGTTCAACAACTAGACCTCTGTGTGTGTGTGTGTGTGTGTGTGTGTGTGTGTGTGTGTGTGTGCATAGGATTCAATGGATCAACCTGAGATCTAATACCATAATGCAAAATACACAACACGTAGAGATGAATATACACGAGTGATTTTAATTACTCACGCACATGTTTCACCTTTCAGACTTTGTTCATTAATAGATAAATCATACATACGTTTCAGGACAATGGAAATCCAACCATTTTTGTAACCTCTGTGGGAAGTCAAACAGTTTCATTTATTTCGACATTATTTTCCTAACAAAACGTTCTTAGGAGGTATATAAAACTATATAAAGAAGTAGAAGCACTAGATAAAACAATATCAGAACTATACTTTATTGGAGGTTTCCCCCTCGAAGAAGCACATGAACATTGCCTTAATCAATAAAGATATATAACACGTTGTGGTATTATGATTCTTTATTTGGGTATTGTGGATTGCAATCTCCCATTTATATAATAAATCTAGGTAAAATCTATTATTTTTTCTATGCATTTCCCAATTTACTAATAAACTACACAACAAGTGGTGTTAGACTACTTTTTTGAGCCCATATTTTAGAGAATTGTTTCTAGGTTGGAGATGTATTATAGCATCTATAAATGACACAGTCATTTGTCATTCAACAGATAAATATGTAGTAGGGGAAGAATACACACATGAAATGCAAGTGGTTTCACCTAGTTGGACACTCTTGTAACCCATGTTGGTACTCCTTCAAGTAGTATCGCATCAGACAACACCTGTATATAGAATTTCACTTCCATGTACTCTAGGGTATATCGAAAGTCCCCTAAGTTACCTGGAACCAGCTCCAGATAAGTTGATAAATCATCTTGCTTCTACAGTAGCACTAAGAACAACACTCAAGAAGAATACTCTCTATTACCTAGGTAATTGAGAAATATGGCGAAGGGTATAATCAAGAATCCTTAGTTATTTCCCTGAGAAATTTGGTTGAGTACTATTGATTGACCCTACATGTATATCAGAGAGCTATACCACATGGAACTCCTTTTCCCTAAGGACCCTCAAAACCCTAGTCCCTGTTTTTGATCCGAAAAATTCCTACATAAATGGTTGTATCATAAATTTGTGCATTATGTCACTAGAAACCTTGCTTTCTGCTATCAGTCCATGAAATTCCTATATAAACTATAATACTGATAATTTGAAATTATGTTAGTACAATATTATTTTGGAAAGAGTATAACTCTGTAAGAGAAAAAAAAAATGAGTTCTCACAACACCCTTATTTGATACCTATATCAACATAATCCTTGTGTCAAATTGATCTTCATGGTACTACTCTCAAGTAATATTTTTTGGTGGACTCGTTCGCCCCACTTCCATGCAACAATATTAACAAACCCAAAATGGAGTGTTGATCACCTTGGTACCACACTCCAATAATCATTTTCTTATGGACCCACATCTCTATGGATAGTAAAGGCACCAAGATAGCCACCAAAGTCTCCTCCTTGGAAACTCAGTGTTATGAGTTGCAACACAAAATAGACTGCAACCACTCCTTTTCCTAGCAAAATTTTGATTCCATCAATGAAAAGCTTGCCAAACTGGAATCACTCCCATAACAATTGTCCAAACTCATGGAAATGCACAATCAATTCCTGGGTTATCAGTGGTAGGACCAATTGTATCAAAAGGAAGGAGACTCCCTATGACTCAAATGTTCCATATACTCCTTAAAGTGGATCTAAACAAATTTGATGGCTCCAACCCTACTGGATGGATCCCTTAAATGGAACATAATTTTTCCCTACATGGCATCACATATGACTTAATGAAACTTCAAGTGGGTGTCTTATGTTTAGAACCTAAACGTTGTCAATGGTAGAAATGGCATAAGAACTCCCATCGAGGTTATATTTCTTTGACACAATTTGTATCAAACCTCTATGAACAATTTGAACCAAACACTCATTATTTGGGCTAGCTAACCAAGATTAAACAATCTAGTATAGTTGAAGAGTTTATCTCTACTTTTGAGCAACTTTCCATCTGCATCGAAGGCATGTTAGATTATTTTTTCAGGGAATGGTTTATTAGTGATATAAAAGAAGGGATACATACCCAATTCTTAATGGCTTGTCCTACTACTTGGTTGAAATCCTCTCAAAGAACTAGGGAAGCTCAGAAAGTGGCGAACGATCAAATTAAAAAGACAACATTTATTCACCATCTTTCCCCCATTATTTATCCCCGTATCGATCCCTCTATGTCCTCTCCACTCCTCAAGATCCATAAGTTAACCTATGCTGAAATTGTGAAGCACCAACTTAAAGTCTTTGTTACAACTGTGATGACATTTTTTTTCCCAGTCATAAATGTAAGGAGAAACAAATTTGTATGGAAATTTTGGATGATGAAGTTGAAGCTACATCTCAGGAGACTCTACCTCCTCCCATTGAAGAAATTCCTCCATTTTCTCCATGGGATGTTAAACCACAGATATCCCTGCATGGATTGACTAGTACTTTGGCTCCGCAAACCCTCAAATTGATTGGCTACTTCAAACATCGCAAAGTTATTATCTTAATTGACAACGATAATACCCATAACTTCATTTAGTGACGTGTATCCCAAGAAACTCTGTGAAAGGAACTTAGGAAAATCCGCTTATGAAAATGAAATGTTGGATACATTGCATGCTATGGATATCTAGAATCCATACTTTATTTATAGTTTCTGTATTAAAATAGATCGTTGCAGCCCAAAATACTTCCTAGAGTAAAGGATTTTCATCCATTGAGCAACAGAAATGGGTCACCAAAATGTTACAATATGATTATGAAATAATTTATAAGAAGGCTAAGGAGAATGTGGTTACAGATGCTCTCCCTTGAAAGTATGAAGAAGAATGGTCCCTCTTTTCACTCTTCTTCATAGTAGTGGACTGATTGAATGGCATCTACAAAGAATGGTTCAAAAATCCCAAGATCACCTACCTGATATAATAACTTCAAATGGCACCCCATGCATATTAGGGATACACTTGGAAAAAATAAGAGCTTCACTATAAAGGGTGTCTATATTTTGAACAAGTGGTGTGCCTTTAAATAAATAGTTTTATCCGAACTCTGTGCCTCTAAACATTGTGCCTCTCCAATAACAAGTCATTCCATATTTCATAAAACATATGAGAGTATTAAACGCTCATTTTTTTGGAAGGCATGAAGAAGGAAATCCAAACATTTATGGCAGAATGTGACCTTTGTCAACGACACAAGGGGGAAACTTTGAAATCTCTAGGAAAATTACAACCTTTACCCATTTTGACCACTGTATGGACTGACATTTGTACGGACTTCATTGTGGGATTACCCAGATCTAGAAATAAATACACCATCGTGGCTATGGTTGATCACCTTTCCAAATATGCTCATTTTTGTGTTCTAAAACACCCCTTTAAAGTATCCATGCTTGCTCAAGTATCCATGGATAATATATTTAAACTCTGGTATGTCACGATCTAGGGTGACAAACCATGACCCCACTTTCACTAGAAATTTCTGGCAAGATGTTTTTTGGCTCCAAGAGTGGACCAAGACACAGAATTAAATGTTAGCATCACATATCACCCCTGTATTGATGGTCAAAGAGATGTTGTAAACAAGTGTTTTGAAGCATATTTGAGGTGTTTTACTTCATAATGACAATCCCAATGGGTTTAGTGGTTACCACTAGCAGAATGGTGGTAAAATACAACTTATCATGGTGCTACTCTAGTGACTCTCATTGAGGTTGTCTATGTCCAAAAATCCCCATCAATACTATCCTACTTACTTAGAGTCTCTAAGGTGTAGGAAGTCGAAAAAACCCTCACAAATCAGTTTGACACTATGTGCAATCTCAAGGACAATCTTACAATGAATCAAAATTGGATGAAGCACCAGATTCATCAACATCATTCCAAATACCATTTTGAAGAAGGGGATTAGGTGTTCCTTCATTTGAAAACTTATAAGTAGACCTCCATCAAAGACAACCAACACTAGAAGTTTGGTCCAAAGTTTCATGGTCCTTATAAGGTCCTCAAATGTATTGTGCTAATGGATTACAAATTGGAACTTCTAAGCCACTCTAAAATTCACCAAATCTTTCATGTATCATGCTTAAAGAAAGTGGTTAGATCTAATTAACGTATTGAAACTAGCCTTCTAGAACTCAATGAAGTTTCCATTTGGTTGCAGCTTGAGGTTGTCCTCAACAAAAGATAGTGTTTCCTTGGATACCGCACTATCCAAGGGGTCTTGATACAGTGGAAGGACACACCATCTGAGAATGCCACGGGGGAACTAGTAGTGATCCTTCATAAATTCCTTCATCTTTGGTCATGAGTACAATGTTGGTTCTTAAGGGGGAGGTCATTTTAGGATCCTATAGTAACCCCCTAAGTAGATAGTTAGTTTTCTATGTATGGTTGCTATGTATGGAAGCCATCTCTAGCAAATAAGGCCCATGCAGTAGTGTAAAAGAAACAATTGTAAGAAGACTTATTAGAAGGTTCCACTTACTAGGAAGTTCCTTCTCTATAATGTTCCTATGAGATATATATAACTATATAAAGAAGTGGAAGCAATTTAATGATATCTATTATGAAGTATAGTGTAATCAGAGCTCTGTTCTATTGGAGGTTTCCCCCTCGAAGAGGCAAGTGAACATTGCTCTCATCAATAAAGGTATAACATTTTTTGATATTTTGGTTCTTCATTTGGCTATCGTGGATTGAAATATGTCATTCCTGCAATACATTTGGGTAAAATATAATGTACCCATTCACTAAATAAAAAGTAAATAAAAAATGACTAAGACTTATATTAGTTTTACGGGTTTGTTACATAAAAACTATTATTTCTTCTCTACATCTTCCAATTTACTAATAAATAACACCACATTTTCATTATATGTGACATTGACAATTTTAATTAATCAATTTATTTATAAGAAAAGAAATTCATAAAAATTACCTTGAGACAAATTTTCTTAAAATATCTTCATGTACACATAGCCACACTTTGCTCCATCTATTTTTTTCACATGTAGAAACTTGTTCATTCCAATGGAACAAAAGAATATACCCTTAAAATTTAAACAATCCCTTTTGCACCTAGTACCCCAAACCTCAATATTTGAAATACTAATTTTTCAATTGTCATGTCCATGAAGTAAATAATTCATTTTACACCTAATTCCTAAAACCCCAAGATTTGAAGTTCCAATTTTTCCTTCTTCTTATCCCAGAAGTATTTTTCGGATAATATTTTAATCCTCTCCCTTTTATTTATGGCTTTCTCCTCTTAACTTAACTTTTATTTAATATATATATTTCCTTCTTAGTGTCCACTAAGCATTTTAGCAATAATTATATATTTTAATACTTTTTTTCCCTTTTTTTGTAAATTTGTGAGCCATTCCATTAAAAATATAGTAATCGTACAATCAAGAGATATGGGGTGAACTAAGAAAGAGACATCGAGAGAGAAAGACTTAAAGATCTAAATACTGAACTTGCCCTTACTGGGAAACCAGGCTATCAAAACTTGGAAAAAAGTGCATGCCCATAGAGGGAAACCAGGCTCTAAAAAAGAAACTACAAGTCTTAGCATTGTTTGACATGTCATAAGCAAAAATTGGAACTAAAAAAAATGTAAGAAACCTGAAAATAGACAAGAGCAAGATAATTAAGGAGAAAGACCTTCAGGGAGGATTTCTTCAACCATTGAGCACCCAGAAAAGTCGTTTTCACTAGAGGAACTGGTGGAGTTGTAATGTGCTTCCTTGGTGGGCAGTCCCATACATTTGGTGAAGGAGGATGAGGGAGGCAAATCATTATGTTGGACTTTATGCATGGGGGGGGAATTATGGGCTTCGCTCGCTTCTGTAGCCTTCTTGATTGGTTGAGCCTCTGTTGTCTTCCTGCATTTGATATATGAAGGTGTCAGGTTGTTGTGCTAGCAATCCGAGAATGGAGAGTGGGTTCCAGGAGAACGAGGTCAGTCGGAGGGACTCTGAATGGACACACCAGGAAGACTAAGAAGGGAGAGAGCCACATGATTTTTTACCATCCCGTAGCTTCTTCAGTGCCTTTGGGTGCATTGGGTTGCGGGATGGTAGTTGGTCATTTCCTCCTCCTAGTCATCCATCATTTGTTCAATGGAGCGTGGGACCGAGCGATCATAGCCTTCCTGACTATCAACAACATGCTGAGAATGGGCGCCAGTCGCTCTACCTCCATGACCACCCCTCCCCAGACGGGGATAGAACACATGCATCTGGGCATTGCAGGAACCAGGAGCGCCTTGTGGAGAAGCTTAGGAGAGGACCACAACACCCTGTTGAGCTTCTAGTTGTTGTTGCAGGACTGAATCGGGAGCAGGGTCAAACCGATGGAGAAGGAAAAAGAGGATCTTTCATAGGAGCTCTGAGCATCAAGAGAAAATTCGTCGAGTAGAAGCGCGAGCCAAGGACTGAACCAAATGAGCCGGAAGTGGAGGTTCCCCGGCTGGAAAATGAGAGAGCTCTGGGAAATCAAGGCCCACACCATCTAAAGATCCAAACTTGATGCCATAGTACCTCGTCACAACTGAAGCATGAGAGAAATGTCTAGCGAAGTTAATGCTCGGAGCCTCGAGGAGTTCCCAGAATTAATTCGCATGGAGAATGGGAGGGGCGAGAGCCAAGTGGTCCTCAATTCGAACGTTGGAGACGACGTAAATAGAATCTAAGTAAACCGCATAAACATCTGCATCCATGCTTTAATACTTTATTTTTCATTTATAACTTAAATCTTATTTAATATATATTAAATAAGAATTTAAATTATGAGAAAATCCTATACACAATTTAAATTATATACATTTACAAGGTATTTATATAAAGAGAAAATGAGTAAAATGTTCAAATTGAGAATAAAATTCCAACATCAATCCATATACACGTGTGTCTATATAAATTATCTAAAACATCCTTGAAAATTTCATACTTCCTCAATGTAACAATTTCATAATTCCTCAATGCAATAAAGCAAAAAATTAAATTCTCCTAGACTCATCAAATATATTTTAAATATTTTAAAATTTTAAATTTAATTAATACCTCATAAATTTGTACGGATTGATTTTGGTTTTGGATCGATTAAAATACCCTAAAAAGTAAAAACCATTACCAAAATTTCCCCTAAATTGTTAGTCAAAAATATATTATCTTACTCCCTTAGTGCAGTGTCTTTACACAAAAGAATATATACCGCTCCATATAAACTCGTAAATGCATCTGCAATCCTATGCATAGTAGATAATATGATTGCACAGATGAAAAGCGTGAGCCCAATACAAACAAAGAATATATAGAAACAAGTAATTAAGTAGAATGCTATGATGGTGCAAACTCTCTCTTTGTCTTCATCGTTCATCGTTGAATTCGAATATACGC
>ML784022.1:620373-637645 GCA_009831015.1 Picea engelmannii
AAAGAGGGGGTAGAGATATATAAAGAGGAGGGGTAGAGACATAGTGTGAGAGGGAGGGAAGGGAAAAAGGGAGGAGAGGTAGAGAGAGGGATAGTGAGAGGAATGGAAGCAGAGAGGGAGACATAGAAGGGGGTAGAGAGAGAATGAGAGGAAGGTGGGGATACAAAGGGAGATAGAGAGGGGGAATAGAGAGAAAAAAGGGGAAAAGCGAGTGAGATTGAGACTAACAACGAGGAGAGAGAGAAAGGGTGGAAGAGAGAGTGGAGTGAGGGACAACGGGGCGGAGGGAGAGAGAGGGTGGGGGGGGGCGATAGAGAGGGAGTGGGTGTGAGAATCCGAGGCATGTCAAGGTAAGGTCTAGCTCTAGGTCTTTCCATGTCTTGTGATGTCTAAGTCTTTCCATATCTAGGTCTTACCATGTATAGAAGTGTGAGGGAGAGAGAGGGAGACAGACTGGGTGTAGAGAGGGAGAGTAAGAGTGAGATAGAGAGGGGGCGGGTAGATGTAGGAGAGGGAGGACAAAGATAGAAAAGGAAATGATTTCTAGGAGTGCATGTGTGTTCCTAGAGCGCATGCGCGCTCGTTTGAATTCAAAAACATTTGGCGAGATTGACAAGGTGTATGCTGACTTGGTTGGCTCATATTTAGGTTCGGGATGACAAACCTAGTGGTTTGATTTGCAAATTGATAAAAACCTCCATTTTTGTGAATACCCCTTTATATATTTGTATTTGATGTTATTTTTCTATAGGATAAACAATTAAGTTATTGACGAAACTATAGACATAAATCGAGTAGGCTATTCATATTTCAAATATACAATTTTTTTTAAATTGATATTATTTACTATTTTTAATCTATTCCCATCTTCACATATATCAAAATGTTAGAATACACACATCTCTCATTTCTCCTGTAACTTTTTCTCAGCTTAGTCGTTTCTCAAATGAGTTATATATGGCACTAGAGGAGACTGCTACCTATTATATATATATATATATATATATATATATATATATATTGATCATGTTAAGACCCTTTTAACATGCACGAACAAAAGACATTGTAATCTCAGGCATATATTGACTTTGATATTTAAAAAAAACTATAAAATTAGTATTAAAAATTTCCAAAAAATACAGGGCACAAGAAAAACAGGTTCTCTACAAGTATGAAAGTTTTTGGAATGAAATTCCATCGTTAATACACTCAATACCTGCAGGAAGGAAAACATATACCTTATATTTTGTTGGAAAATTAAGATACCATTGTTAGAAAAAATCAAATTTGACCTAGTTAATCATAATTTATATGAATAAAAGTTGTATATTTGGAAATCTAATTCAATTTCCTACGTTTCATCTTCTTACACAATATTCAAATTCATTGTAAAATTACCTTGAATAATCCTTCCAAGTTAACGTATTGTTGTTTTTCCAGGTTTGCATTGCCACTAATGTGTCATGAGAGACCATCATTACCTTGCACTCACCCATAACTATATAAAGAAGTAGAAGAAATGTAATGAGATTTCTTGTTAAGCGTATTATCATGGGAGCTCTACTCTATTAGAGGTTTACACCTCTAAGTGGCAAGTGAACATAGCTATCATCAATAAAGGTATAACATGTGATATTTTGGTTCTTTATTTGGCTATTGTGGATTGAAATATGTCATTTCTCTAATAAATTTGTGTAAAATCTATTATTTATTCTCTACCTCTTCCAATTTACTAATAAATAACACCACCATTTCAATATATGTAGCATTTACAATTTTGATAAATCAAACTATTTACAAGAAAATAAATTCATAAAAAATTAGCTTGAAATATTTTTTATTTTATTTGAACTTTGTATGTGAGAATGGAACGAAATAATATATATATATATATATATATATATATATATATATACATTGAAAATTGACTTCTATTAATAAAGAGAACATGTTGAAATTGTAATACAAACTTGCTTGAATGGTGACAACTTATCTCTGAGAAGAGATGTGACAACTTATCTCTGAGAAGAGATATGACAGTTATGCTCATTCACAAGAAGATGAGTACAATGAGGCTCCAAAGGCATTTTTATCATAAAGCAAAAATGAGAAAACCTAAACATCCAAAATGCTAACCCCGGGAGATGAAACGCCAAAAGGCTTATGGGCCCCGACGGGGTACTTAATACATCAACTTCTTGAGCCTGACATAACTTTAGCATACAATCTTCGTTTGGGGCGCTCAATACATTGTCAGAAAGGTCTATCCGAGAAGAAAACATTATGACTGGGCCTAGGCTACGTAAAGTGTTTGGGCCTTGTAAATTAAAAAAAAAAAAAAAAAAAAACATGAAAACAGCCCCAGTTCAGGACTCGAAAAACTATAGAAAAACTGCCCAAATGAAAAAAATTTATTTGAGCTAGTGGAATATGTGGGTGGCCACTAATATCCACCCGGATCAAAGAAGTTATTCACCTACACATAACCACACTTTAGTCCATCCACTTTTTTTCACATGTGGAAATTTGGCCAGTCCAATGAAACAATAGAATATACCCTTAAAATTTAAACAATCCCTTTTGCAAGTAGTATCCCAAACCAACATATTTGAAGTTCCAATTTTTCCTTTGTCATGTCCATGAAGTAGTTTTCCCATAAATATATATTTTAAAACTTTATTTTCCATTTATGGATATATGGATTTCTCCTCGAACAATAATTTAGGTTATGAAGAGAAACCAATAAAAATTTATAAGGTATTCCTATAAAGAGAATAAAATGTTTAAAAAAAAATTATAGTCAAATTGAGAATAAAATTTCAACATTAAGTTAAAAGTATACTTCTATATATACCGTATGATGGGTGTTTATATAAATTATCTAAAACATCTTTGAAAATTTCATACTTCCTCAATTTCATAAACTCATCAAATATTTTAAAATTTTGAATTTAATTTATACGTCATAAAATTTGTAAAGATTGATTTTGGTTTTGGATCGATTAAAATACTTTGAAACCTCGATGGAAATATAATATATGTGATCAAAGTAAAAACCGTTACTAAAATTTCACCTAAATTGTTCGTCAAAAATATATTATCCTACTCCCTTAGTGCAATGTCTTTACACAAAAGAATATATACCCCTCCATATAAACTCGTAAATGCATCTGCAATCCTATGCATGGTAGATAATATGATTGCACAGATGAAAAGCGTTAACCCAATAGAAACCCAATACAAACAAGTAATTGTTGAAAAATGGTAGGTATGATTGTGATCAAGGCGAAGAGAGGAATCCAATGGGATAGGGCTCAAATAATGGTTCCAACAAGATACATACCTCTTTTTTCTTTACTCCTGCAGAGTTACACTTCGATCTGAAGAATATTGCAGTGTTGAAATGCCCAAATTCTTAACAGGAATAAATGTGTAGTAATTTAGCAACTAGAATGCAAGAGATACAGTTACACGAAAATAGATCTTGTCTGTTTTGTTTCTGTTTCCGCCCCAAGGCTTAGGGGATGCATGGTTTCTATAGACAATAGTTTTCCCTATGCTATAGCTCTCTGATATATGTGCAGGTTCCAAGAGTACTACTCGACCCAATATCTTATGACACAAACTAAAAAGGCTAGAGAATGCCCTTAGTCGTACTACCTGACTACCCAAGTACTAGAGAGTAACTTCCCGTGTGTTGTTCTCAGTGGCACTATAGCAGTCAGGCGATCGATTGGTTTATCTATGGAGGGATTCAAGATATCTAGGTTAATTTGTATACAGGTGTTGTCTGGTGCACTGCCACTGAAAGGGGTACCAACAGGGGTTACAAGGGTGGCCAACAATGTGCGCTTAAGTACCTCTTGTATTTCCTACGTGTATGCTTCCCCAATTGCGGATTTATGCGATGAACGACAGATCTCTGTAGTTTTAAGACATCGGAATACCTCTCTACCCTAAAAAAATTAACCCACAATTTTTTGCCAAGGAAAGTGCTTTGATACCACTTGTAAGGTACCAGATCTATTATAATAGCTGAAAACAAAAATATTGCAGAGAATAACAACAGAAAAACACAATAAATGAAACCACAACACCAGAATAATACCAGTATTGATAGGAAACAATGTTCACTTGCCTCTTCAAGGGGGCAACCTCTAGCAGAGAAGCGCTCTATTACAAAAAATCTCAAGATAAAACTTCTCATACCCTCTACTATTTATACTAAATATATCTATCTAAAAGAACAATATAGAAGAAGATCCTTCTAGAAGTAGAAGCTTCTAATAGGTCTTCTTACATTTGACTTATTCTTCCTTATTGATAGGCCTTATTAATCCACTACTCTATTCCAATAAGACAATTTCCAGTCACATTTAAGCCTCTTGTTGGCTTAAAAATCAAATCCTCCACTTGAGAGAAACATAAAAATGGAAATCCAATGGAAATTGTTAATTAAAGGCTCAAATTTAAGGCCTCAAAGTACTCCATTGATCTGCAACAACCTCTAAGTTAGCCAATTGGCCACCAACCAAATTTTTTGATGAATAGATCGACGTAATGTATGGTTGAGGGTCTAATCTTCTCCCTTCCATGAATTTATTATCCGTTGGTTCTCCTCAGTCTCAACCCAAAACTCAAATGGAAACTAGGGTTTCTACTATGCCCCGGGATTTCCTTTGCTCGTAGGGTTCAACAACTAGACCTCTGTGTGTGTGTGTGTGTGTGTGTGTGTGTGTGTGTGTGTGTGTGCATAGGATTCAATGGATCAACCTGAGATCTAATACCATAATGCAAAATACACAACACGTAGAGATGAATATACACGAGTGATTTTAATTACTCACGCACATGTTTCACCTTTCAGACTTTGTTCATTAATAGATAAATCATACATACGTTTCAGGACAATGGAAATCCAACCATTTTTGTAACCTCTGTGGGAAGTCAAACAGTTTCATTTATTTCGACATTATTTTCCTAACAAAACGTTCTTAGGAGGTATATAAAACTATATAAAGAAGTAGAAGCACTAGATAAAACAATATCAGAACTATACTTTATTGGAGGTTTCCCCCTCGAAGAAGCACATGAACATTGCCTTAATCAATAAAGATATATAACACGTTGTGGTATTATGATTCTTTATTTGGGTATTGTGGATTGCAATCTCCCATTTATATAATAAATCTAGGTAAAATCTATTATTTTTTCTATGCATTTCCCAATTTACTAATAAACTACACAACAAGTGGTGTTAGACTACTTTTTTGAGCCCATATTTTAGAGAATTGTTTCTAGGTTGGAGATGTATTATAGCATCTATAAATGACACAGTCATTTGTCATTCAACAGATAAATATGTAGTAGGGGAAGAATACACACATGAAATGCAAGTGGTTTCACCTAGTTGGACACTCTTGTAACCCATGTTGGTACTCCTTCAAGTAGTATCGCATCAGACAACACCTGTATATAGAATTTCACTTCCATGTACTCTAGGGTATATCGAAAGTCCCCTAAGTTACCTGGAACCAGCTCCAGATAAGTTGATAAATCATCTTGCTTCTACAGTAGCACTAAGAACAACACTCAAGAAGAATACTCTCTATTACCTAGGTAATTGAGAAATATGGCGAAGGGTATAATCAAGAATCCTTAGTTATTTCCCTGAGAAATTTGGTTGAGTACTATTGATTGACCCTACATGTATATCAGAGAGCTATACCACATGGAACTCCTTTTCCCTAAGGACCCTCAAAACCCTAGTCCCTGTTTTTGATCCGAAAAATTCCTACATAAATGGTTGTATCATAAATTTGTGCATTATGTCACTAGAAACCTTGCTTTCTGCTATCAGTCCATGAAATTCCTATATAAACTATAATACTGATAATTTGAAATTATGTTAGTACAATATTATTTTGGAAAGAGTATAACTCTGTAAGAGAAAAAAAAAATGAGTTCTCACAACACCCTTATTTGATACCTATATCAACATAATCCTTGTGTCAAATTGATCTTCATGGTACTACTCTCAAGTAATATTTTTTGGTGGACTCGTTCGCCCCACTTCCATGCAACAATATTAACAAACCCAAAATGGAGTGTTGATCACCTTGGTACCACACTCCAATAATCATTTTCTTATGGACCCACATCTCTATGGATAGTAAAGGCACCAAGATAGCCACCAAAGTCTCCTCCTTGGAAACTCAGTGTTATGAGTTGCAACACAAAATAGACTGCAACCACTCCTTTTCCTAGCAAAATTTTGATTCCATCAATGAAAAGCTTGCCAAACTGGAATCACTCCCATAACAATTGTCCAAACTCATGGAAATGCACAATCAATTCCTGGGTTATCAGTGGTAGGACCAATTGTATCAAAAGGAAGGAGACTCCCTATGACTCAAATGTTCCATATACTCCTTAAAGTGGATCTAAACAAATTTGATGGCTCCAACCCTACTGGATGGATCCCTTAAATGGAACATAATTTTTCCCTACATGGCATCACATATGACTTAATGAAACTTCAAGTGGGTGTCTTATGTTTAGAACCTAAACGTTGTCAATGGTAGAAATGGCATAAGAACTCCCATCGAGGTTATATTTCTTTGACACAATTTGTATCAAACCTCTATGAACAATTTGAACCAAACACTCATTATTTGGGCTAGCTAACCAAGATTAAACAATCTAGTATAGTTGAAGAGTTTATCTCTACTTTTGAGCAACTTTCCATCTGCATCGAAGGCATGTTAGATTATTTTTTCAGGGAATGGTTTATTAGTGATATAAAAGAAGGGATACATACCCAATTCTTAATGGCTTGTCCTACTACTTGGTTGAAATCCTCTCAAAGAACTAGGGAAGCTCAGAAAGTGGCGAACGATCAAATTAAAAAGACAACATTTATTCACCATCTTTCCCCCATTATTTATCCCCGTATCGATCCCTCTATGTCCTCTCCACTCCTCAAGATCCATAAGTTAACCTATGCTGAAATTGTGAAGCACCAACTTAAAGTCTTTGTTACAACTGTGATGACATTTTTTTTCCCAGTCATAAATGTAAGGAGAAACAAATTTGTATGGAAATTTTGGATGATGAAGTTGAAGCTACATCTCAGGAGACTCTACCTCCTCCCATTGAAGAAATTCCTCCATTTTCTCCATGGGATGTTAAACCACAGATATCCCTGCATGGATTGACTAGTACTTTGGCTCCGCAAACCCTCAAATTGATTGGCTACTTCAAACATCGCAAAGTTATTATCTTAATTGACAACGATAATACCCATAACTTCATTTAGTGACGTGTATCCCAAGAAACTCTGTGAAAGGAACTTAGGAAAATCCGCTTATGAAAATGAAATGTTGGATACATTGCATGCTATGGATATCTAGAATCCATACTTTATTTATAGTTTCTGTATTAAAATAGATCGTTGCAGCCCAAAATACTTCCTAGAGTAAAGGATTTTCATCCATTGAGCAACAGAAATGGGTCACCAAAATGTTACAATATGATTATGAAATAATTTATAAGAAGGCTAAGGAGAATGTGGTTACAGATGCTCTCCCTTGAAAGTATGAAGAAGAATGGTCCCTCTTTTCACTCTTCTTCATAGTAGTGGACTGATTGAATGGCATCTACAAAGAATGGTTCAAAAATCCCAAGATCACCTACCTGATATAATAACTTCAAATGGCACCCCATGCATATTAGGGATACACTTGGAAAAAATAAGAGCTTCACTATAAAGGGTGTCTATATTTTGAACAAGTGGTGTGCCTTTAAATAAATAGTTTTATCCGAACTCTGTGCCTCTAAACATTGTGCCTCTCCAATAACAAGTCATTCCATATTTCATAAAACATATGAGAGTATTAAACGCTCATTTTTTTGGAAGGCATGAAGAAGGAAATCCAAACATTTATGGCAGAATGTGACCTTTGTCAACGACACAAGGGGGAAACTTTGAAATCTCTAGGAAAATTACAACCTTTACCCATTTTGACCACTGTATGGACTGACATTTGTACGGACTTCATTGTGGGATTACCCAGATCTAGAAATAAATACACCATCGTGGCTATGGTTGATCACCTTTCCAAATATGCTCATTTTTGTGTTCTAAAACACCCCTTTAAAGTATCCATGCTTGCTCAAGTATCCATGGATAATATATTTAAACTCTGGTATGTCACGATCTAGGGTGACAAACCATGACCCCACTTTCACTAGAAATTTCTGGCAAGATGTTTTTTGGCTCCAAGAGTGGACCAAGACACAGAATTAAATGTTAGCATCACATATCACCCCTGTATTGATGGTCAAAGAGATGTTGTAAACAAGTGTTTTGAAGCATATTTGAGGTGTTTTACTTCATAATGACAATCCCAATGGGTTTAGTGGTTACCACTAGCAGAATGGTGGTAAAATACAACTTATCATGGTGCTACTCTAGTGACTCTCATTGAGGTTGTCTATGTCCAAAAATCCCCATCAATACTATCCTACTTACTTAGAGTCTCTAAGGTGTAGGAAGTCGAAAAAACCCTCACAAATCAGTTTGACACTATGTGCAATCTCAAGGACAATCTTACAATGAATCAAAATTGGATGAAGCACCAGATTCATCAACATCATTCCAAATACCATTTTGAAGAAGGGGATTAGGTGTTCCTTCATTTGAAAACTTATAAGTAGACCTCCATCAAAGACAACCAACACTAGAAGTTTGGTCCAAAGTTTCATGGTCCTTATAAGGTCCTCAAATGTATTGTGCTAATGGATTACAAATTGGAACTTCTAAGCCACTCTAAAATTCACCAAATCTTTCATGTATCATGCTTAAAGAAAGTGGTTAGATCTAATTAACGTATTGAAACTAGCCTTCTAGAACTCAATGAAGTTTCCATTTGGTTGCAGCTTGAGGTTGTCCTCAACAAAAGATAGTGTTTCCTTGGATACCGCACTATCCAAGGGGTCTTGATACAGTGGAAGGACACACCATCTGAGAATGCCACGGGGGAACTAGTAGTGATCCTTCATAAATTCCTTCATCTTTGGTCATGAGTACAATGTTGGTTCTTAAGGGGGAGGTCATTTTAGGATCCTATAGTAACCCCCTAAGTAGATAGTTAGTTTTCTATGTATGGTTGCTATGTATGGAAGCCATCTCTAGCAAATAAGGCCCATGCAGTAGTGTAAAAGAAACAATTGTAAGAAGACTTATTAGAAGGTTCCACTTACTAGGAAGTTCCTTCTCTATAATGTTCCTATGAGATATATATAACTATATAAAGAAGTGGAAGCAATTTAATGATATCTATTATGAAGTATAGTGTAATCAGAGCTCTGTTCTATTGGAGGTTTCCCCCTCGAAGAGGCAAGTGAACATTGCTCTCATCAATAAAGGTATAACATTTTTTGATATTTTGGTTCTTCATTTGGCTATCGTGGATTGAAATATGTCATTCCTGCAATACATTTGGGTAAAATATAATGTACCCATTCACTAAATAAAAAGTAAATAAAAAATGACTAAGACTTATATTAGTTTTACGGGTTTGTTACATAAAAACTATTATTTCTTCTCTACATCTTCCAATTTACTAATAAATAACACCACATTTTCATTATATGTGACATTGACAATTTTAATTAATCAATTTATTTATAAGAAAAGAAATTCATAAAAATTACCTTGAGACAAATTTTCTTAAAATATCTTCATGTACACATAGCCACACTTTGCTCCATCTATTTTTTTCACATGTAGAAACTTGTTCATTCCAATGGAACAAAAGAATATACCCTTAAAATTTAAACAATCCCTTTTGCACCTAGTACCCCAAACCTCAATATTTGAAATACTAATTTTTCAATTGTCATGTCCATGAAGTAAATAATTCATTTTACACCTAATTCCTAAAACCCCAAGATTTGAAGTTCCAATTTTTCCTTCTTCTTATCCCAGAAGTATTTTTCGGATAATATTTTAATCCTCTCCCTTTTATTTATGGCTTTCTCCTCTTAACTTAACTTTTATTTAATATATATATTTCCTTCTTAGTGTCCACTAAGCATTTTAGCAATAATTATATATTTTAATACTTTTTTTCCCTTTTTTTGTAAATTTGTGAGCCATTCCATTAAAAATATAGTAATCGTACAATCAAGAGATATGGGGTGAACTAAGAAAGAGACATCGAGAGAGAAAGACTTAAAGATCTAAATACTGAACTTGCCCTTACTGGGAAACCAGGCTATCAAAACTTGGAAAAAAGTGCATGCCCATAGAGGGAAACCAGGCTCTAAAAAAGAAACTACAAGTCTTAGCATTGTTTGACATGTCATAAGCAAAAATTGGAACTAAAAAAAATGTAAGAAACCTGAAAATAGACAAGAGCAAGATAATTAAGGAGAAAGACCTTCAGGGAGGATTTCTTCAACCATTGAGCACCCAGAAAAGTCGTTTTCACTAGAGGAACTGGTGGAGTTGTAATGTGCTTCCTTGGTGGGCAGTCCCATACATTTGGTGAAGGAGGATGAGGGAGGCAAATCATTATGTTGGACTTTATGCATGGGGGGGGAATTATGGGCTTCGCTCGCTTCTGTAGCCTTCTTGATTGGTTGAGCCTCTGTTGTCTTCCTGCATTTGATATATGAAGGTGTCAGGTTGTTGTGCTAGCAATCCGAGAATGGAGAGTGGGTTCCAGGAGAACGAGGTCAGTCGGAGGGACTCTGAATGGACACACCAGGAAGACTAAGAAGGGAGAGAGCCACATGATTTTTTACCATCCCGTAGCTTCTTCAGTGCCTTTGGGTGCATTGGGTTGCGGGATGGTAGTTGGTCATTTCCTCCTCCTAGTCATCCATCATTTGTTCAATGGAGCGTGGGACCGAGCGATCATAGCCTTCCTGACTATCAACAACATGCTGAGAATGGGCGCCAGTCGCTCTACCTCCATGACCACCCCTCCCCAGACGGGGATAGAACACATGCATCTGGGCATTGCAGGAACCAGGAGCGCCTTGTGGAGAAGCTTAGGAGAGGACCACAACACCCTGTTGAGCTTCTAGTTGTTGTTGCAGGACTGAATCGGGAGCAGGGTCAAACCGATGGAGAAGGAAAAAGAGGATCTTTCATAGGAGCTCTGAGCATCAAGAGAAAATTCGTCGAGTAGAAGCGCGAGCCAAGGACTGAACCAAATGAGCCGGAAGTGGAGGTTCCCCGGCTGGAAAATGAGAGAGCTCTGGGAAATCAAGGCCCACACCATCTAAAGATCCAAACTTGATGCCATAGTACCTCGTCACAACTGAAGCATGAGAGAAATGTCTAGCGAAGTTAATGCTCGGAGCCTCGAGGAGTTCCCAGAATTAATTCGCATGGAGAATGGGAGGGGCGAGAGCCAAGTGGTCCTCAATTCGAACGTTGGAGACGACGTAAATAGAATCTAAGTAAACCGCATAAACATCTGCATCCATGCTTTAATACTTTATTTTTCATTTATAACTTAAATCTTATTTAATATATATTAAATAAGAATTTAAATTATGAGAAAATCCTATACACAATTTAAATTATATACATTTACAAGGTATTTATATAAAGAGAAAATGAGTAAAATGTTCAAATTGAGAATAAAATTCCAACATCAATCCATATACACGTGTGTCTATATAAATTATCTAAAACATCCTTGAAAATTTCATACTTCCTCAATGTAACAATTTCATAATTCCTCAATGCAATAAAGCAAAAAATTAAATTCTCCTAGACTCATCAAATATATTTTAAATATTTTAAAATTTTAAATTTAATTAATACCTCATAAATTTGTACGGATTGATTTTGGTTTTGGATCGATTAAAATACCCTAAAAAGTAAAAACCATTACCAAAATTTCCCCTAAATTGTTAGTCAAAAATATATTATCTTACTCCCTTAGTGCAGTGTCTTTACACAAAAGAATATATACCGCTCCATATAAACTCGTAAATGCATCTGCAATCCTATGCATAGTAGATAATATGATTGCACAGATGAAAAGCGTGAGCCCAATACAAACAAAGAATATATAGAAACAAGTAATTAAGTAGAATGCTATGATGGTGCAAACTCTCTCTTTGTCTTCATCGTTCATCGTTGAATTCGAATATACGCTACGGGCTTTATCGGTTTCTGGTTTGTCTTCAGTATCTTTAAAGTTTTTTTCCATTGTAGAATATGCTTCCGCAAGTGGATTATAGATTGTCAGATTTGAATTATTTTTGGATTCTATGGTCTATAATCATGCCCTACATTTATTGACAATGGATACATTTAATAGGTTTTTAGTGCTTAATCAATTTTGTATGGACAAGATTAAATATTGATGGAATATTCTTAGTCATCTCAATAAATCAATGGTTGTGATTTCAACCACTAACTTCTTCACTATTATAAAGACATCTGTTTACATGTTTACTTTTTTACTTTTACTTGATCATATTTAAAATTTACTATGGTGACCAACTGATTGCCAAGTTGTGATTAACAAAGATTAAGGTTTTGTTACAGAGTGGAGAGATGTGAATCCACCTTGCCAACAGAAACCTTTAGGGGTTCACCAGATACGAGTTTGCGGCTGTGCTAATCTACCTACAGCAGCATTGAATATGTGGCTTAGCAGGTTGGATATTGCTGGTCTAAAATAGTATTCTAAAGGTTTTATGATTTTGTATTTTTCTAGTCATATTAAACCAAAATCTGGTTGGATCTCGTGATCAATGAAGAATTACTTATTATGTAATTTCTGCACGAGTGGGCTATCCCTTTCAGTAGAGATCACATGCATATCTCGAGTCTCCACCGTCCAACATGATTGATCCACCATAATCGAATGATGCTAATAATCGGAATAAAATACTGACCTTTAACAGAAAAATGCAATGTCACTCCGGGAGACACTTCAATTCCATTTGCACAGAAATATGGACCTTTAAGATAGTGCTATATCACGTGATATGAGAGCTACATCTTATTCTTGTGATTGCAATGGTGGGTGGTTGTGTATTTGTAAATTGTAATTATTATACCACTATATAGTAATGAGTTTGAGCTTTGAGTTTACATCTTATTCTTGTGATTGCAATGGTGAGTGGTTGTGTATTTGTAAATTGTAATTATTATTAATAATTACAATATAGTAATGAGTTAGAGATTTGAGTTTACATTAGCTTATTTTTTACTTAATTTTTTTTTTCAAATTTATTGTTGGATATATAAAATAGATTAATATATTTTTTAAGATATAAGAAAAAAACATTTTTTTAAATTTGATTGGTTAATTTGTTTGAAGTTTTATTACAACCTTCATGTCTTTTGAGGTTCAAAATTAGATGCAGAGTTAATAATTTATCTTGTTGTTATTTTCGTGCTTAGGTAGATCTGTAACTATGCCAGGCCATTAATGTTACTAATAAATTTGTTCATCCATCGTCGGGATGCCTCTCATCCGTCGTTTTTCACCCTTCAGGAACAATAAATATTGTTGTGGGCTCGGGCTCTGTCGACGCCCATGCAGTGTCATTTCTCGACCAATCATTGTTGTTGGTTGACAGTGAATGAAAATTGTACTGAAATGGATCGATCAACACATTTGATCTTGGGACATGTAGATTGGTGAAACCTTGCAAACGACTCAACTCTCAAAACATTTGTGGAATTGAAACTCGTCCTTTAACCTTTTCTACGCTATAAAATTTTAGTTGAATGTTGTTGTGGAATAGTGCCCATATGGGCCACGGAAATCCAGAGTTTGTTTAAACATACCTTTTAAATAATTCTGGGATCCAGATGTAGAACCTCAACATGTAATGGAACCTTGTCTATTGGGTAACGAACTTGAGGAAATTGTAACACCCTATTTTCTCCCAAGATTGTAATTATGCACAAACTTCATATGTTAACATTATGAGGCATGTAATTGTGTTTTGATTTAATATAAACACCAAATTGTTGAATGAGAGGAAACAACCTTGATAAATACTGGCCATGATACACCAAAGGAAATTGACAAGGCAAGAGAACTAATGGAGTGGTTGAGTGAAGTGGAGCTGAGATGCATCAATGAATAAAATAGGAAGTTTGCACAATAAGCTAATCTGTGATTGCAAACATAATAAATTCACTTGTAACACCATGTTTCCCCCAATTTGTAACTAATCATAAAATAGGGATTACCATGCTAATGCATAAGGACAATGTAAATATATTATTGTTTGAGTTGCCAATGACTGACTGTGGAGGTGAAGCCTTGAAAGTATTGGCCATGATATCACTAGAGGAAGAATGTGAAAACTATAAGAGAGGGTTCATTATGACAAATAACCCGAAATTTCCCTTGATGAGGATGACAACCTCCTTCGAATCCCAAGGAGAGAAATCAATTAATGAAGAAAGGACCGGTGGTTGAATTATCAACCACCCCATGAATGGAAACATGGGTTGTCAGCCCGAAGTACCGCAGGGACCTATAGACCCAATCTTCCTTCTGACAGAAGGAACAGGATAGGTCGGCAAACCTTCCAAGGTAAGAGAGATACACACGGGAGAGGAGACACAAGACAGAAAAAAAAAAAAAAAAGCGTAAGCTCACAAGGGAGATGCGCGGAGCTCTCCAACGAGTCATGAACTGAAGGCCATGAGCTTGATGCTGAGGAGCATCTGAGAAACCTCGCCGAGGCCATAACCGAGAGAGAAATCTTTGAGTTACAGAGAACATGACCCAAACAGAAGCGAAAATGGAGGAAGAACCCTCGAGAAGTGTGAGAATTCCCTGGTGATATCATGGCTTGGCACAGGAGTGGCCAGAGTGCTAAGAATGAATGCCTCTATGCCTATGGTCAGGTGGAAGGACGAACACCCACAGTCAGTTGGTTAGCGGCAACCTGTAATAGATAAGCGATTTCCTACCCTGTGTAATTTAGTTGTAACTGTGTATGAATTGGTTATACTATGTATGTTTCAGGAACTGTGCATATTTCTTAATGGATATACTATATCTCCCCTATTTTTGCTTGATCGTATAACTAGGCCAGTAAGAAATTATATGGTTAGGAGATGATTTTATACTCGTAAATGCTTGTGTCCTGTGGAGGCATAAGCTAGAGTCACGAACTGTGTGTTCGTCGACCCTGGACACAGTTTCATGTACGCATGCCAAACCTCCTAATTGTTTAGAGTCCCTTGGAGGACGAACTTTGTTAAGTTCAGGAGAGGTAGTGCAGATCGGCACAGGCTCTCTGCGAGGCAAACCGAAACCAGAACTCCTTAAGTCCTGGACAAGCTCAAGAACGATCGCACCATTGTGTGCAAGAACCCTGCATGGAGTGCAAAGGTCAAGAAACCGTTTGGAGGTTTCAGAGCATATGAAAGCTCAAGAGTGACAAATAGACCATGATCAAAATCAGATATGAACTGTTGGTTCAATTCGAGGAAATAGAGGTGAAGATTTCCCCAAAGTCCTGAAGAGAGAATCGTCGATTCGCAGGGGAAAATCTGGACCGTTGGAGCCTACGTCCAGACAGCCGGAGAAGAGTGCACAGGAGAATAGATCTGAACTGTGAGATCAAGCGTAGGGGACCGATAGCCGTCGGATCCAGAAAAGGCACACGAGGTTTAACCTGGTACATGTAGGGGAGAGAGGACTCATCAAAGTCTTGAAAGTCCCGAAGTATTCGCATCCATCCATCGGAGGGACACGTGGCTGTCAGTTGGCATTTCGGCATCCGGGAAACCAGAGGGCAAAACCCCTTGTCCTCGCAAGTCGTGAAATCCCGGTATACGAAACCCCGACACGCTCTGTGGTTGAGTCGATTTAGTGTGAATAAGTTTCGGTGTTTCGACATCCGGGAAACCAGAGGGCAAGACCCCTCATCTTCTCAAGTCGTGAAATCCTGGTTTACGAAACCCCGACGCGCTCTATGGTTGAGTCAGTTAAGTGTGAATAAGTTTCGGCGTTTCGGCATACGGGAAAGCAGAGGGCAAGACCCCTCGTCTTCGCATGTCGTGAAATCTCGATATACGAAACCCCGACACGCTTTGTGGTTGAGCCGGTTTAGTGTGAATAAGTTTCGGCGTTTCGGCATCCAGGAAACTAGAGGGCAAGACCCCTCATCTTCACAAGTCACGAAATCCTGGTATACGAAACCTCGACGCACGATTAAGACTGAGTGTCTTTCAACACCCTTAAGCTCAGGAGGGATAATGACCGTCAGATCCAAATCAACGAGGGTCGTTGATCTCATACACGAATTCACATATCGGAATTCGGAGATTGGAGTGACAAGATATTTTGAGTCGCTGCATCGTGAACTCCCGGTTCACGAAACTCCGAAAAGATCTGGACCATTGGATCCTAATCATTGAGGATCGTTGGATCTCGTACAAGAACTCGCGTATCGAAGTTCGGGAATGGAGTGACCAATGGTTTGGGTCGCTACATTTCAAACTCCTGGTTACCGAAATCCCGATACGACCAGGACCGTGGGATCAGGGGGAGATTCGCAGCCATCGATCTCATTGAAGGTAAGATTTCGGGTTTCGGGGTTTGAAGAGTCGAAAGACTTGACTCTCTTTCATCGCTGAGTCGCGAAATGTGAAAGGCGCCTCTTGGCTTAGCCTGTGGTCATAACCAACGATCACATGGAGGTGGAATAGGGAAGAGCTAGCCTATGCTAGGCCCCCGTAGGAATTCAGGGATTCTATCCCTTGAGGAAGAGCGAAAATTTTATTTTGTTGTAGTGGGTATGTGACAAATTGGTATCAGAGCATGGTTACAACACTTGGCCTACTTGGGCTCATGTATGAGTCGTGTAAGGAGATATTGTTATCTGCATTTTCTCTTGAAGGAGAAGGACTACAAAATGAAACTATAATTTGGGAATTTCTACGGAATTCCAGAAAAGGAATTATATTGTTCCTTTATCAAAATGATAACTACTCTTATAGGAGTAGGGATGCACTGATCAATATCATTGATAAGACTTGAGTGTGGATAACAGAGGTGGAATAAATTTTGCTATGAAGCTGCACGAGCTAGAAAAGGGACATGAACTGAGTTGTTATGTTATAGTGTGATGATGGCTACCTACTAAAGCAGGTAGAGTCTCTTGCAATTGAGATGGCTAGTTAGGTAAGAATTAAGATCCTCATGAAGAACTCCTTCATGATTTAGGAAATCTGGTAAGGACTGGTAGGATCCTTAGAAAG
>ML784022.1:637839-681013 GCA_009831015.1 Picea engelmannii
TTAAACAAGATTAAGAGGAGTCCTTTGGGACTGTTGCTAATTCCCAAGAGTGACCCTTGTTGGTTGTTCCCATAAAGAGAGGGTAACATCCGTATGAGTTATGACTATGAGATTAGTCCTGTAAGTAACTTAAAAGCTCAAAAAAGATAGCGAGGAAATTTCGTATGCCGAGTGTGCATATAGAGCACAAAGAGTGCATATAGAAACAAGCTTGTGTTAAAGTTTGAAATCTCCAGAGGTTGAATACAGAGGTTGATTCCAGAAGAGTTGATGCCAATTTCATGGTTGGAAGTCATTGAAAACTTGAACGGATGGTGCAATTCTCGGAGGGAGGAATACTGAAATTCTGTGAACCGTTAGATCTAGTAGATCAGCGAAGAAGATAAGGATGATAACCTCTCATAACTCACAAACTCAGGAGGAATAGTATACATTAGATTGGAATCAACGAGAGTCGTTGATCTAGAGCTTCGAGGTTTTGGCTATTGGGAAAATAGAAGCGAAGACTTTCCCAAAGTTGCGCAAGGTAAATCATCGATTCAATCAGGGTTGTTGGTTAGCGGATGACCTGAACTATAGATCCGGTGTAATCGGATCTTCGAGAGTCAGAGGTTTAGAAGTCAACGGGAAGATTTTTGAGAACTTTCATGTCATGAAATCCTGACATCCGACCTGAGCCGTTGGATCGAGACAGGCAGTGGATCGTTGATATGACACATACACATTTTGGGAATTCGAAATCGGGAGTTAGTAGGTGAAGACTCCGCCAGAATCCCGAAAGGTGGAAAGTCGGGATTTGATCAGGACCATTGATTGGCAGAGAGATCTGGACCGTGGGATCCAGGTTGTCGGACCCTCGTGGATCAGAAGTTTGGGAAATGGTGGAGCATTATCTACGGATTCGCCGAAACACAGGATCCTGACGTGTGTCTAGGAGTTGACCCTAGGTTCCGAGTGAAGGGTCATGTGAATAAAAGAGCCGAGAAAACCTTAGCCTCAGTCTTTTGGGTTTTCGGATTTCAGGGATCGAGGAACCAGAGTTCCTTGCAACAGGAATCCCAAAATTGTGAAATGTGAAGTGCCTTTTAGTTTGGATCGTGGTCACCGTCGGTGGTCACGTGAGGAGAAGGCGTGAACTAGTATGATGAATACTTAGTTGTGTTCAATTGTACTTGAGTGCATGAGTTTAATGCATTGTGAAGATTCATAATAGGAAGCCTGATATTAATACCGGTAAGGTATGAATGATATTAAATGTGCAAGTAATGCACATGTATGATGTAAGAGTATAAGTATACTAGATGCCCAATATGATTTCCTTGATGAGTGAAATGTGAAGCAAATATTGCTCTTGTCCAGATTAAATGAATACTATGAAGGCATAGCTGACTCCACTCTGGGGAGTCATGAAAGTTCTGTTCTAAATAATAGCCTGAGGGGAATGTATTCCATTTCCTCAGGAAGTACCAATATAATTAGATGAAAGGGTAAATGAGCAAAGATTCTCTCTTGTCATAATAAGAGACAAATGATTACGCCTTTGAGCATCACATGAGAAGGATTGTGAATGAATCTGAATTGACTGATCTTAATAGTAAAGATGCATGTGGGTTGTAAAATATACCTATGGCAACTGCACACAGGCTTACGATTATGAGTATAGCTAAGTACATCGTGGATGTAAGTTAGAAAAAACCTAGAACATGTGTTGATGCATAATCTGGAATACATACTAGAAAGGTATGTCTATGTCCCTTAAAGAATGCTTATTAACAAGTTGAAGCTAATTCGAGCTTGAGGCCATCACAGATAGTGATGTATATGCAACAAGGAAGTTGCATACCAAAGGAGTTCCCAGTGGAGGAACTGTATAAGGACTTTTTCAGAAGAACAGAGTCACAACCCTAATAATTGTTGAAGGTTGGACAATGGGCTGCAAAACCTGTCTATATATAAGAATCCTGGACTACATTTTTAAAGTACCATGTAATTAATAGAAGACTAACAACTGAATGATAACCACTCTGAGGGCCAAATAATGATGAGCAGGATGCACAGGTCTATGATCCATTATGAACAAAAAGTTGCTACTAAATCATACTAATGTATCCTAAGAGTTAGGATGAGCCTAACCAAGGCGGCTCAAGGAAAAGAGAAGGAAGATCCCGACAGGGAGTAGAATTGCAAAAGTAGAGAAGAGATAGTGAGGCCTTAGAGATAACTCGGCTGGGCTGAAAAGTCCTAGGCGATGTAGAAATAATTTGAAGAAGGGGAGAGCCCTCAATTCTTTCCTTGATGTGCATTATGTTTTCTATGGGATGAGAAAGCTAGTACGTTGATGAACGGAAATGTTTTGACACCATAGTGATGATGGTTATAATACTATGAAAATGATTGAGAACTGTTGTGTTGCACTCATGAAAACATTAAGGATAGTGTGATGAGTACATACAGATATGCTAGGACATGTCTGAAAATATTTTATTAATTTAAATGCTATGGTACTTTCATTTTAATTTACATGACGACTAATGTGCCTATGGTGTATGTCATGAGTAGAAAGAAATAATATTGGAACTGTTGAGAAAGACAATTGCCAATAATGAACAACCTCAAGAAGAGGGTGACCATGGGGAGGCTGCGGTCGAAAGAATTGTTGACAGGACTGTGAAAATCCCGCTAAAGCACTATTGATGAGGTAGAGATCAGAAAGAGAGTGCTAGTAGCCAAGAACCGGTATAAAAATATTCGTGCCTATGTGGTACAAGGTATGAAGGGATTTGGTAAGAACCCCTTCTGAAATATTTTATTTTCTTAGTGTTATGCATGAACTTTTAAAGGTAGTTGTATGCCTTGGATACCCAAGTAAGTTATGATTCGGGAAGGAGAACTTGAATAATGGAGGTATGAACCTCTGGTAGTAAACATTGTTTGTAACCATTGGGAGAATTCATGAACCGATATGTCATGAATGCATTGACCAATCAAAGAATGCATAAAAGCATTCATGTGAAAATTTTGAGTTCATGTGTATTGATTTGGGATCGTGATCGGCCTATAGTAGGCAGTATGGTCATGTTGTAAGAATGAAAGAAAACGAATAAACCATATGAGGAAAAGGTTGGTTAAATTCCAACACCCCATGGCCAATAACCTGTCATAAAGTGTGACAAACTTGAAATCAATGCAAGAGTTCATTTGGGTATGAATGTGGCCATGAATATTGGCACATTTGTTAAAACCCTTTGAGATGTTGAATTACGTTTTGAAAAGCTTGGTATGTTGAGATGAGACTAACAGTTTGTTTGGTTGTGGAAAGAATGAATTGCAGGAAGCAAAGGGTCATGGATATGGAAGTGAGGTAAGACCATAGGAAAGACTGATTTCCTGCTAAGCCAAACTGCGAGGAATGGTATTTCCTTTTGAGAAAGTGAATTTGATTGTTAGTATGCACAATTCTGAAATTGTTGTGATGAAGTTGAAAAGGTGCGATAAAAATGTATGTGCATGAGAACTAACAATTTGATTAGCTGAGGAATGATTGTAGGAAGAAAGAGTCTTGGATATGGAAATGTTGTAAGTCCATAAGGAAGACCGATTGTCTGTTGAGCCAAACTACAAGGAATGGTATTTCCTTTTTTAAGAAAGTAATTTAATTGTTAAGTATGCACAATTCTAAAATTGTTGTGACGATGTTGTAAAGGTGCAATAAAATGTATATGCATGGAAAATCTAACAAGTTGTTTGGCCAATTGAAGTTGAAAGTGTAGGAAGCAAAGGGGTCTTGGATATGGCAGCATTGTACGCCCATAAGGAAGGCCAATTGTCTGCTGAGCCAAACCGTTATGGGAAGGAAAGTCCCATAATTATGAATCTGGTTCCTATGCGGAACAAATATGAAAACAAATCGTGAGATTGGAAAATCTGTGGGTGACAGATTTGCAATAAAAATTCTGAAAGTTGGAATTTATAATGATGTCTCATGAATTTTGTATACCTGTGATACAGGTGAGAAGAAAAGACATGTCCAGAAAGGACATATGAGGGATGTCAAAGTTGAATATGATGAACATGCCTACTACTGAGCCATTAAAACCCCGTGATAAGCCATGATCGTCTGAAAATTATTGTGTTGAGGTAACACAAGCCGAAGGTATGCCTCGGCAGAGCAAGTCTGAGGGATGCCTCGATTGTAAGACTCGATAGAGTCTCTAAAATTTTCCTGTGCGAGAAAACCTTGGCAGGGCAAGATGGATCGCCCGAGGAACTGTATAACAGTGAAGGGGATGCCTGAGCCTGGGCCTAGAGGATGAGTGACTGCAAGGAAGAGGAGACCTTAATAATTCTTTTAAACTATTGGGATCATGCACACAGTGGGTAGTTTCCCATGCGGAAAAACCTTGGAAAGGAAGATGAAATCATGATAGCTCTTGTGAACTATTGAATTGGAATCATGAACCCAATGGGTACGTCAAGGAAAGCGATGAGCATGGATAAAAAAACTACCATGCGGATACAGATCCACAAACTGCATAGATAAGTATTGTGCTAAGATTATGAAAATTTCCTTTTGAATTCTGAACAACAGTAATATGTTTTCGCACAAAATTGTGATTAATGTGTTTGTTGTCCAAGAATTACTGAAGGCAGATGACGAAGACTAAGATCCTGAAAGAGGACCTGACCGAGGACGAAGGTCAAGACTTCTGAAGTGGCTAAATGAGAAAGGCATGACAGGTGTTTTTGAGAAAGAACACCGAGGACGGTGTTCCTTTAAGGGGGAGGGAATTGTAACACCTTGTTTCCCGCAATTTGTAATTAATCATAAAATAGGGATTACCATGCTAATGCATAAGGACAATGTAAATGTATTATTGCTTGAGTTTCCAATGACTGACTGTGGGGGTGAAGCCTTGAAAGTATTGGCCATGATATCACTAGAGGAAGAATGTGAAAACTATAAGAGAGGGTTCATTATGAAAAATAACCCCAAATTTCCCTTGATGAGGATGACAACCTCTTTCAGATCCCAAGGAGAGAAATCAATTAATGAAGAAAGGACCGATGGTTGAATTATCAACCACCCCCATGAATGGAAACATGGGTTGTCAGCCCGAAGTACCGCAGGGACCTGCAGACCTGAGCTTCCTTCTGACAGAAGGAACAAGATAGGTCGGAAAACCTTCCAAGGTAAGAGGGATACACACAGGAGAAGAGACACCAGACAAAAAAAAAAAAAAAGAGCATAATCTTGCAAGGGAGATGCGTGGAGCTCTCCAGCGAGTCACGAACTGAAGGCCATGAGCTTGATGCTGAGGAGCATCTGAGAAACCTCGCCAAGGCCATAACCGCGAGAGAAATCTCTGAGTTATAGAGAACAGGACCCAAACATAAGCGGGAATGGAGGAAGAACCCTCGAGAAGTGTGAGAATTCCCTGGTGATATCATGGCTTGGCACGGGGGTGGCCAGAGTGCTAAGAATGAATGCCTCTGTGCCTATGGTCGGGTGGAAGGACGAACACCCAAAGTCAGTTGGTTGGTGACAACCTGTAATAGATAAGAGATTTCCTACCCTATGTAATTTAGCCGTAGCTATGTATGAATTGGTTATACTGTGTATGTTTCAAGAACTGTGCATATTTCTTAATGGATATACTGTATCTCCCCTATTTTTGCTTGATTGTATAACTAGGCCAGTAAGAAATTATATGTTTAGGAGATGATTTTATACTTGTAAATGCTTGTGTCATGTGGAGGCATAAGCCAGAGTCACGAGCTGTGTGTTTGTCGACCCCGGACACAGTTTCATGTACGCATGCCAACCCTCCTAATAGTTTAGAGTCCCTTGGAGGATGAAGTTTGTTAAGCTTAGGAGAGGTAGTGCAGATTGGCACAGGCTCTCTGCGAGGCAAACCGAACCCAGAACTCCTTAAGTCCTAGACAAGCTCAAAAAGGATCTCACCATTGTGTGCAAGAACCCTGCATGAAGTGCAGAGGTCGAGAAACCCTTTGGAGGTTTTAGAGCATATGAAAGCTCAAGAGTGACAAATAGACCATGATCGAAATCGGATCTGAACCATTGGTTCAATTCGGGGAAATAGAGGTGAGGATTTCCCCAAAGTCCTGAAGGGCGCATCGTCGATTCGCAGGGGAAAATCTGGACCGTTGGAGCCTACATTTAGACAGTCGGAGAAGAGTGCGCCGGAGAATAGATATAAACCGTCAGATCAAGCACAAGGGACCGATAGCCGTCGGATCCAGAAAAGGAACACGATGTTTAACCTAGTGCATGCAGGGGAGAGAGGACTCACCAAAGTCCTAAAAGTCCCGAAGTATTCGCAGCCATCCATCGGAGGGACACGTGGTTGTCGGTCGGCATTTCGACATCCGGGAAACCAGAGGGCAAGACCCCTCGTCTTCGCAAGTCGTGAAATCCTGGTATACGAAACCACGATGCGCTCTGTGGTTGAGTCAGTTTAGTGTGAATAAGTTTCGGCGTTTCGACATCTGGGAAACCAGAGGGAAATAGCCCTCGTCTTCGCAAGTCGTGAAATCCTGGTTTACGAAACCCCGACGCGCTCTATGGTTGAGCCAGTTTAGTGTGAATAAGTTTCATCATTTTGACATTCGGGAAACCAGAGGGCAAGACCCCTCGTCTTCGCAAGTCGCGAAATCCTGATATACGAAACCCCGACGCGCTCTGTGGTTGAGCCAGTTTAGTGTGAATAAGTTTCGGTGTTTCGGCATCTAGGAAACTAGAGGGCAAGACCCCTCATCTTCGCAAGTCACGAAATCCCGGTATACGAAACCCTGACACCCAATTAAGACTGAGTGTCTTTCAGCACCCTTAAGCTCAGGAGGGATAGTGACCGTCAGATCCAGATCAACGAGGGTCTTTGATCTCATACATGAATTCCCACATCGAAATTCAGGGATTGGAGTGACAAGAGATTTGGAGTCACTGCATCGTGAACTCCCGGTTCACGAAACTTCGAAAAGATCTGGATCGTTGGATCCTAATCATTGAGGATCGTTGGATCTCGTACAAGAACTCGTGTATCGAAGTTCGAGGAATGGAGTGACCAGTGGTTTGGGTCGCTAGATTTTTAACTCTCGGTTACCGAAATCCCTATACGGCTAGGACCATCGGATCAAGGGGAGATTCGCAGCCGTCGATCTCATCGAAGGTAATATTTCGGGTTTCGGGGTTTGAAGAGTCGAAAGACTTGACTCTCTTGCATCACTGAGTCATGAAATGCGAAAGGCACCTCTTGGCTTGGCCTGTGGTCATAACCAATGATCACATGGAGGTGGAATAGGGAAGAGCTAGCCTGTGCTAGGCCCCCTTAGGAATTCGGGGATTCTATCCCTTGAGGAAGAGCGAAAATTTTATTTTGTTGTAGTGGGTATGTGACATCACCTACCAGTGCACTAGATTGATGAGGAGACCACGTGACCATTAATATAAGGTCGCAAAGGTGGTTGAGCAGTTAATGACTGTGGCAGTTGGTCCATACAAAGAGAGAATGGTCGATTGAACAACTGACATGGAGAATGTACCACGAAACCACCCCTTCATATTATGAAGGGCAGACTGGAGGTTATGTCTGCAGGATGTTGTAGATATCCCAAGGGGATGGAGAAGAATACTGGAGGAGGAACACACATAGGGAGTGTAATCTGATAGGAGGAGAGTCCCTGCAATAGAGATTGCACTCAGAAAAAAAAAATACCATAGAGAGGACGTCTTATTTATGTTCGAAACTTTAAAAATACATCACAACAGTGCCAAAAAGGTTACAAAATGATTTGGTCTTGTTCTACCAGATCTCCGGAACCTAAAAAAAGAAACGGCACTGAAATCGGATGACCGAAGCTCCCAAAAATGGCCCGCAAAGGTGCGCTCCTCATTAGCTTCCCTGCATAAAAATGGCTTTGGCTTGGCAAATATTCAGCATAAACCTGCTTTGAATCTCCTCCTATGACTTCAAGAAGCCCTCGTTTATATAGATCTGAAGTTGGTAGCCATCTCTCAACTTCTCCCAAGATCTGGCCTCAAAAAGGGCCCAATATCCCCCAAAAAGGGCCAAAAATCTCCAAACTGCTGCAAAAATCAATGAAAAATCACTATTATATAGTGAAAAACCCACTTTTGCACATATATTAGGGCGCAACCCCCTCTTCGTGAGCCCCTGGTCGTATGGAAGGTGGCCATGTGGCCAGGCGCCATGCGTTGGCCCCCTTATCCCTTAGCTCTCGGACCTCGATTATGTGTTGATGGCGCATATGGCCAAGTGTTATTACTCCACGTGCTATACACAATGATAAGCCCCCGAAGAATAGCCCAAGGTTTATCCCCTTGGTTGGCGGGCTAGCTTGACCGACCAGGACTAACCCCCCTAACTTTCATGCTAACACTTGAATACAGGGTTCGGGTCATATGCGCCATCGAAGGAACCAGGAGCTAGGCTCAACCATAATCTGCACCAACCATTAGCACATAGGTTATATGTAGCAGAGTCATGTGGAGTGTGTTCGTCGAGGGATGGGACTAGGCCCCAACCCTTTTCGCCATTGAAATATACCACAATACAACTTTTAAATAATTTTTTCCCATGGTATAACAAGAACCAAATGCGGGCGGGATGGCCAGCCCAAACCTGCCAAGTCGTTAACCCGGTGGAGAGGTCACGCAGTCGAACCTCATCGAGTCCAACAAATTTTGCCAACAACCAATACCTGGGTGCCACATGGAACTGTTCCATATGCCAGCCACTACCACGTGTCAGAACATTATTCGACCAGCTCTGCCACACGTGTTTTCCATGTTAGCTACCATTGTACTTGCCACTGTAACTGCCATGTAAGCATTGTACGGATGTTCCACGTGTCACCCTTGTAGTGGTGACACACGTCACTCTCTAATTGACCCACCTATCTGTCCAAGTCAACAGTCTGTCTGCCTAGTCACCCTGCCACGTGTCACCTCCATATGTTTCCACGTCAGCACCAATTGTGCCTGCCACGTCAGTTGTACATCCGTACAGCCTATACAGTCAAATTCTATGTGGCATTGTACGGACTGTACAGTCATCATTTTTTTTTTCATGTTTGGAAAAACGAACAGATCGCCATATCAGGAGCATATGGCATTTTCTTCATCTCGTTCAAGTTGCGTTGGGTTCATATCAACGAGGCCTACGCACACGTCCGTTTTGAAGCCATTCTGAGAAATTTGATTTTTAGGCCTTTCTGAGCCCCATCAATCTCTTGGATCCAATTCTGGATCACAGAGACAAGAAAGAGAGAGCATGGATGTGCAGATGTATTGATTAAGAAAGAGAAGATTATATTTCTGGAGGAAAATAGGAATCTTTTCTAAGTTGTTGATGATCACCCTGAACAGAGAAGATCCAGATTCCCGAACTAGAGAAATACTAGACTAGAGCTTGGTGTTTACTGGATAGAAACCAACACTGGTAAGGGGAGGTTGTTGAGGGACTGTTGATAAAATAAGGGACTCCCTTGTGCAGAGGAAATCCAGTTGAGAAACGGCCTAATAAACCTGTAGAGACCCCAGGGAGTGATGGGAAAGTCCCTGAATGAGAGACTCTGAAACAAACCATTTGTAGTGGGGTTTTTGAAAGGAAATCTCATGTGTCGTAAATAATCCTGAATGAGAGACTCTGAATTTAAGCATGTGTGATTTGTAAATCTGGAAGTGGGTGAGATAAACCTCAATCGTTGATCATTGTGGGTCCCACGTAGCAAGTCGAGAGGGAAGTGCGAGAGGAAGCTGACTAGGGGAGACAGTGTGAATATGTGTGTCAACAATCAATTAGTCAACTAGATTAAGTGTGAGTCTAGTTGGCTCAGAGTTGATTTTTTTCGGAGTATGACCTCGAAGGATTTAGAGTACTAATCTGAGGCATTGAAGTGTGACTCTGTTGGAGGGTGTATCTTGATCATAGATCTATGAATAAGGGAGAGGCAATGACATTCGTCGATCTTCTAGAGGCTTCTCTTGAGCTAAGAGGTGGTGTTAAAGTCGGGGATGGCATGGATTTCCAGTAAGGCAGCTAGGGTGTCCTTAGAGCGATGAATTCCATCCCTTTAATAGTTGACGATTTCAGTGGGGTGATAGGTGAAGCTTAGGCGTTAGATAGATCTCAACCATTGGTCGGGAGACCATGATGTGCATCTACGTCATCCATCGAGGATAAGGGAATATTCCTCGATACCTTGAGTCCATAGCAATGAAACTTCTCAAACCGTTCAAACTCTAAATGGAAGGCATCGAGAGGGAATATTCCTCGATACCATGTCCATTGGAGGTAAACAAAGAGTACACTGGAAGAAATTTTGAGCGACAAAGACTATAGGCCTGCGTGGATTGAAATTCCCCTATGGAAGGTTAGACAGGTGCCACATTGGTGCTATGGTGTCACCATGTCAGATGGAAATTGTGGTGATGTGTCACGTGGATGTCATGTGTCAATGGAATAGAGGTCGAAAACCCAAGAAATTCATAGGGTCATAACTTTCATTCTAGATCTCAGTTTTGAGCGAAAATACCGTCGTTGGAAAGCTATTAACAAGGAGAAGGCAATAGAGTCATGAAAGAGAGGATTTGAGATAGACGAGAAAAGAAAAAAATTCTAATGCCCCATCCCTTAAATTGATACTTAGGGATTGAGTGTGCTATAGAATGGTATCATAGCAGAGTTCAAACTCTAGGATTGAATGGGTCACCAAGACCGCTTAAGATTGTTTCAGAAGAATTTTGTGTTGTCAAGAATCTATAATCCAAAATACTGACATGAAGTGATAATGGTCATTGTTGTTTCAACACGTAGGAAGAATTCAAAAGTTCACAGGAGCGAATGGTGTAGCACAACATGGATGACATCTCACACCTTAGAAATGAAGAGTCTGATCGTCAGAGGGATAGGGAAACCCCTCCAGATTTGATGTCCATTGTGAGAAGTTTGAAGAAATATAATGAGATGCTTATGAGAGCTCATGTTGAATAGGAAGAGTTGAATGCATTCCTACTGCAAAGACTTTCCGAAATTCAAAAACATTTGCAACAAGGCCCTAGCAATGCAGAACTACATCAGTTGGAGAGGTTAAAAACCCCTTTGGATGCCCAAAAGCATGGATTGGCTCACAACGATGTGGGAAGGAGTTCTTCCAAAAGGAAACATCAGGGTACCAAGAAAGGTGAATCAAGTGGAGGCATTCCCACGAGGTCCTCTAGTCGAAAGACTATTTCAACAGAACAGTCCAGTAGTGGCACGGAATCCAACATTTCTAAGAAGAGAAAGAGGAAGAATTCTCATAGTTTTCTGACTGAAGAATTCAAGAAGGCTAAGCCATATACTTTTGAAGGTGAAATAAATAAAGGAGAGGAAGTTGAAGCATGGCTATTTAGCTTGAAAATGTACTTTCAAGTACATAATTATTCAGACAATACCAAGGCAAGAATTGCAGTGTTTAACATGAATGGAGGGGCTTCCATTTGGTGGGAAGACCTCAAGGAAATAAAAAGGATAAAGGAAAGAAAATTACGCTGGAAACAGTTTGAGAGATACTTTTTCAAATCTTTCCTATATGAAAAATATTAAGAGGAAAAAATAAAGGACATGTATGAGCTTAAGATGGGGCAACTTACCTTGGATGTGTATGCAAAAATATTTATGGAGTTGTTGTGGTATGTTCCATACCTTAAGGACGAGATGGAGACAATCAAGCATTTTCTTTGTGGGTTACCACAGTCCTACGAAGATTGAATGGAGTTTGAAAAACCCAAGACAATGGAAGGTGTTGGAGCCGCCCTTGTTTTTCTAGCTCGTCACAAATTTCATTCTTAATGCTTGAAATCTAAAGATGGTTTTCATTTTTTCCTCTGAGATATCAAGATCTCTGAAACTTTATCACGCGAGCAGCGATGATTATTATTCTCTTGAAACGAGTCCTACCTTTCGTAAAAATGATTCCTCTTTGTTCTACTTCGGGATCTCGTAGGTCGGATACTATAAGTTATGTAGTTCACACGTCCCGAGCCACGAAACAGCGAAATTGTTTTAATTTTTCACTCAAGACAGTAACGAGGGTAAAGTTTTCCCTAACCCATGATTAAGCGTCGTCAGGGTTTCGCACCTCGGCGTTCACCAAACCCAAAATTTTATTGTCATACCCCCGATAGCCGAGAACACAAGGTCCTTTTTTGAATAACCCATGTCAAGGATTAAAGGCAAAAGCTAACCGTGGTAAAAGTTTCTCTCGGCGTTTCGCCACTTAGCGTTATCTTTTTCGAAAGTTAAACTGTCTAAATCCTGACTCGTGAAATCACAATGCAGTTATAACGTGATTAATTAATCACTTAATCCAAGATTATCTTCCCTTTTAATGAAGTCATGATATTGCGATCTCGCGGTTTCGCAGCTCGGCATGTAAATCTCCCAGAAACTTATCTTTGAAGCTCCGAGTCGCGATATGGCGAATGTAATAATTATAAAATTAATCAAGCCCCAAATCACGATTACCTTTTATTAACCAAAGTCGATATTCGCAGTCTCGGGTGTTAGAGACTCAAAATGTTAAAGGAAAATCCCCGATATAAGGAGTATCGAAATATTGATTAACGTTGGTAAACCAGATTAATTAAGCTAAATCAATACATATCTTGTGTTTTGATGTCTGCACGATTTACGAGGTAGACTTAGTCTTTCATACGCCACCGGTGTTTTAAACCGCCAAAATTTCTGGCATTAATGAGGAAGTAGGGTAAATCGATGAATATAAGATCGGATTTTTACGGCAAAATTTATTTCTAAATATGATTTGACAGACTTGTTCTGAAAGGTACCAAATTTTCAAATATATATAAGAGTTGTGGTTCATTATAACAAATGCATTTCATATTACGCAGAGCACATTATCTCTGAGCAGCTGACTTCTGTATGTATACGCATTTCTATCGCAGAAGAGCCAAAACGCAATCTCCAGCCATGGCACCGCGAAAAGCATCAAAGGCGAATGTTGAGGTTTCGGGACAAGGCTCGGACAATGTCTCTGATACTTTGCCTCGAAGTATTGATTCTCTCCCAAATTGGTCGTTCGTTTCGGATGTTCTACAGGCAGAGTTGGTGGACTATTCTGACGACTCCAGCGAAAATGAAAAAGATGATATGACCACCAAGTGCAAAATAGTCGTCCAATCTGGAATGCACAGAGTAGCAGCTAGGCCGTAGTTGCTTCCATTTTATGATATGGTCCGATGGGCATTGGACCATGTGGACATATCGACAAGGACCATCATGAACGAGAAGAAAATTACCATTGGGACTTTCAGGCTGGAACATCTGCAAACCATGTATAAGCTTCCCATGACGTTCGACCACACATATGGCAATGAATTCTTGGACGAGTTCAAGGAGAAGGAATGCGTACAATATGATAAAACCATGGCTAGTTTAATAAAGGATTGGGTCTCGAACACCGCGAAGTTTAGGGCTGATAGCCACGGCATATATTCTATCACTTTTTTAGAACCGCAGTACAAATATGTAGCCATGATGACATGCAGGTTATTCGGGAAAGAGGATACCTCACATTTTTTCCTTGTGTGGGTGCCTCTAATGTTTCGGGTCGCCGAAGGTAGTTCCTTTGACTGGGCAAAGATGCTCTCCGATAGCTTGACCACTCGGGTCACAGAGTATCGGGCGCAGAAAGAGAATGGGAAGGCGTCGCCATTCTTCATGTCCACATACATTATGGACGCAATTTGTTCTATGACACCATTTCCATTAATGAGCTGGAGTTGGACTCCGGCCGAAGACGAACCCACACATGTATATCATGCAAAATTATGGGAAAACAAAGCAGAAAATTTTTCATATGAAATTTTTAACTGGGTAATGGTGCCCCTGCATGTCACCATTTTTGGTCACCCGCCACCCCGGATCTCGGACAGCATAGTAACGAATCTGAGCAGCATAGCAGACTGGTATGTGGAAGCAGAATTTTCGTACCTCAGAGTGTTCGAGGCTTCTGTTCCCCCACATGCTCTGCCACTGTTCATTCCCGACAAGATGGCTTGTCGCGAGGTTGCCCGACAAACGGTAATTGGCGGTGTAAGAAAAGAACTTAAAGGGTACTCGAAGAAGGTATGGCCGTATTTTCCTGTTCATTTGAATTCTTATTCTTTATTGGATTTTGGGCATGCCAAAGCTGAGGCCGCAGCCCTAGAAGACCTAAATTTGGTCTCCATCGAATACAAGAAGCACGATCCGCAGAGGGTCGTCAGCAACCATTTGGCAAATTGCGAGCTCAAGAGATCTGAGCATGAGAATTCACCCTCGGATGACATTTTCTGAGGAGCAAGGTCCTATGAGGAAATTCTAGCCCGGATACAATCCTTGGCACCCGAAGAAAGAGCCGATGTTCTGAAGTTATAGGAACATCGACATATCTGTCTTCCCGCAGTGTTGCGAGGTGAGGGCCTGAGTACATCGGAGGCGAAACAGAAGGATGCTGAAGGTTCTAAGGACGCGACTCCCGACCAAGGAAAACACCAAGACGAGGGGGAGAAAACGAAGAGTCCGGAAGCAGAAGAAAAGACTCCAGACCCTCCGAAGAAGCAGAGTCTGGAAGCAGAAATAAAGACTCCCGACCCGCCAAAGAAACAGAGTCCGGTCGCTACTCCGAGAAAATCTGTGAAGCAGATCAGAGAACCCATCACATTAGTTACCCCCTTGCAGTCGACGCAGGGAAATATCAATGTGGGATGGATATTCAATGAAGAATTGAGGCCCATAAGAGTAGAAAAACTCCCTCCCAATGAGTTTTTATTCGATAAAAAGAGAAAGGCAGTAGTGAAAAGGGAATTCTATCAAGAAGGAGAGTCGACTGCCAAGAAATATAAAGTCATAACTGATGGAAAAGACAAGAAAAATGAGAAATTCGCTACTGAAATAGCAGGGACACTAGGAGCATATGCCTCAGCGAATCAATTCTCAGTCGGGCTCTTAAAGAACCAACTTAAAAGAAAAAATCACCTAATTAGGACTCTTGAAGCCATACTGGCCACAACAACAGAGACTGTTAAAGACCAGGCGAGCGTGGGAATAGAGCAGGCCAGATTGTCCGATAAAAATGAGATAGAGATGCTCAAAACTAATCTCGAAAAAGCACAGCTGGTGGTATGGGATGGTCGGATGCAAGCGAGCCAGCAGAGGGATTTGATCTAACAGTTGCAGGCTAGGGTGGAGATCATCGAGCACAGAATGATAGACATTGGGATGTTCAAATCCTAGGCAATCGAGATTCGGAGCAGAGTCTCTGCGGCACAGCAAAATTTGCTCGCTAAGGTAGAAGTGATCTGGGACAACTGTCTGTTGGTCTATCAGGTTTCCGAGAACTTATCTGCCAGAGAAAGGGATGCCGGAGCGGCTCGGTTCGCCTTCCAGGAGGCTGTGATAGCCATGAACAACAGGGTTTCGGCAGGTACTCCCAGGTTCACCATTTCAGAGAAAACCAGAGGAAACATTCTATTAAAGGAATGGTAACATAACATTGCCGAAGGCAAGCAGCAAGCCCAAAATATAACCAATTCCTTAGAGGAGGCCTTTAATTCTATAGACGGTGAGTTGTTGGGCATTGACAGCGGAGGCTGTGCCGAGACGTTGATGCAAATGAATGTGGAAAATATCTCTCTTGATCTGAAGGAAAAGGAAGAAAGAGATTTGGTCGATATCTCTCAGATGACTATGGTGGACGTAGTCCAAGTAGATAAATGCATGATTAAACCCAACGCGCGATTATGCGCCATCGACATCATAGATGGACAAATGGAAGATAGGCTGCAGTAGTTAGCATGAGAATGTTACTTCTTTGAAGCCAGCTGTCAAGCAGAACCGTCACGGCTAATCTCTCAGTTGGTTGAAAGATGTGTCGCTTGTACCGAGCCCGCGCAACGACAAACGTCTGGCACCAAGTGAAGACAGAGAAGGAGAAATGGAGCGATTGCTCTCCTCCCTGTCATAACCAAAATTTTGTGACTATTGAGATTCTATCTTATTTGTAAAATTGTATAAATATACCACAGAAAGAAATAAACAAGGCAGGACCTTTTTGTGTCGATTGTAACAGAGTTTTTTACATTTGAGAGTTAATACAAGCAAATCTGAAGATTCTCAATTCCGTCACGACTATGTTACAAGTTTGTTTTCTTGTATCTCATATTTCGTTTAATTTCATATTCCTAATTGATGTGCTTCGTTATAATTTAGTACGACCACTACTATAGCGAATGAATTTTTGTTTTATGTAATTGTTTACTATTTTTCCTCTGTACCAGCTATCAGCAGGTGTAAGACCAGTCTACATTTTTAGAATTCTACACATATTCTCTGCTACATCGGTTATTTCCTTACAATTTTCCTCTTCTGTTTATACGTGAGATTTCCCTCTGATAGGAGCCTTACACTATAGACAGCTAAATGTTTTTCTCCCACCTCATACCTTTTATTAAAATATAATACAGTTATGGGAAAGAGCCTTTGATTTGCATCCCTATTTTATTCCTAAAACCGTAAATTCTCTTTTATACGACCAAATTGAGACAACACTTAATCTCTCTCTGAAGTTTTTCCCACTTTTACTGTTCCTCCATGACTCTCCCTATACCAACACAGCCTAATATTGAACACGGACTATCGAACCAAACACACATTGCCTTAAACCTTTTCGACACTATTCTTAAAACGGCTACTAACCGGGTCGAACTTGAACGTTCATGGGCAGCCATTGAACAAGATATAACTATTCAGGAATAGTTGGAAGCTAGACAACGCCAACGTAGAGATCTTCCCTAGTTTCCTTTGTCGAAGGTTGGCGTTTCTCTCTTCTCCATATTTTACCCACTTTCGGATGCCTTGACACTGTACTTCTAAGCCTTAAGTATAGACTCAGGAACAACATTTTTCTGGCGCCACTGTCGGGGACCGAAGTTACGAAATCTTTTTCCCTGGGAAAACGACATTTGTTTTTCGTTGAAAGTGTTACCCTTTGATAGTGAACAAAGAGTACACACCTTTTAAGGCTTCCTAATATTTCACTTGGCGACTCCACAAATAATAATCTAGCATCCGGTCGAAGGAATACCAGACAAAACCCAGATGGTAAGCAGATTACACCCGTTACCGATCCCGAAAAGATTCTAAAGGAGAGAGGCTCTCTTAAACCAACCGCTGCAGTTTACAAACTTAAAACCCCACCACTGAAGACTAAAAGTTCTTCCGAACCCTCAACTTTGCTCAGTACTCTCTTTGATACTAAAGTTTCGATGCCAATCTGCTCCGAAATTAGGAGTGAGATTCATCCAACAATCCCCTTAGTACACAAAGGAAAGGGCCCTATTGAAAGTTCATCGGCTTTTGACATACCATATTTCCTTCAGTTGAATTTCCCGACTTCGACAAATTCTGAAGAGTGTGTTACACACTCAGTTTCCACACCCGTCGGTTCTCCTGATTTCATCTCTTGCAAATCCGAGGAACCGAGTCCTCGCATTCCTTATCTTTCCTCATCGGATTTCCCTCTTCGTGAAGAAAACAAAGAGTCACTTTTAATTTTCCAAAACCCCCTTTATAACTTTCCACAAATAACGATGGTAGCCGCCGGAGGAGGAGGTGGAGGGTTTGTAGGAGGAGGTGGAGGGTTTATCGGAGGAGGAGGGGGAGGAGCCCCTCTAGGAGGAGTTGGAGGCCAAGGGCCTGCCCCCCCTCCCAGAGTTTTTGCGAAAGTTGCAGCCATATATGCTCCCTTAGTATTGTTCGTCCCTCTACATGACCTTCCTGAAAATTACATAAAAAATCTACCAAAATTCACTGGGGAAGGCGATCTAACCGCGGCAGAACATATTAATTTCTTTGATCAATTCGCTGACATTCTAGGTATCGAGCATGAGGACGTATATTCGAGACTCCTTGTCCAAACCTTCAAAGGTCAGGTCCGAACTTGGTTTCGGAGCCTACCTGCAGCTTCTATCTTGTCTTATGACGCTTTGGAAGATGCTTTCCTTAGACAATGGGGCGAGAGAAAAGACCATCTCTATTATTTAACCGAATTTGGGTCTTTAAGGAAAAAGAACTCAGAAATAGTCATGGAATTTATTCAAAGATTCAACAAACTGTATAATAAGATCCCAGCCGAGGTTAAACCGTCCCAACCCGTGGCCAAAGTAACTTTTGTCGGAGCTTTCGAACCCGATTTCGCACTCCTTTTGCGAGAAAAAAGGGGAGCCACCCTAAACCAAATGCAGGACGATGCGGTGGAGATAGAGTCTAATATGATGGATTCGGGTAAGCTTAAAGCTAAATTAGAAACTGGAAACCGAGAGACCAAACGCTTTAGAGAACAAGTTGGTCCTTCAGGGTCAAATAGATCCGCAGATGATAGGGTGGACGATATGGCTAGAGTGATTAAAGAACTGTCAAATAAAATATCTAGAATGGAACTCGAACAGGCCAAAGCTGACTCTTTCCCCAAAAAGGATTTCAAGAGGAACCCCAACCCCCCGAACCAACAAAGACAAATAAAAAATGAAGATCAAAAAATACAAGCTCCCTTAAAGAATGAAAATTTTATAGGAGAGAATGATTTTCAAGACTTCGGAGATTCGAATAATGATGTCACGAACTTCGGTGATGACTGCACTCAACCATATCTGACTCGAGAAGACTATGAAAACTCTCTAAACACACAACAACCTTCGAATAAGGGTGAAGAAGGTGATCACACTAATCTCTATGAATCTCAACCAGAAACTGAGATGATAATGGCTGAGTTTCAACCAAAGTACAACCTAAGATCTAAGAGTAAGCCCACCGCAACTACTCAACCCAAGAAAATCCTTCAAAGAGGTCAATATTATGAGCCTCCTTCGGAAGAGACCTTATTACCCAACAACAAAATGAAAACAGTAAGCACACAAGAGTCCGAAGTGGAAAAAGTTGAAACCCAAGCACAAGGAACCGAACCAGTAAATAAAGTTACGTCTTCAACTAGGACCATGAGTGATAAAGTGGTCCAAACAAATAAGTCAGAAAGGAAGGATTCAAAAGTCTCAACCAAAGAAACAAACAAGGTGAGAGGAACTTTCATTTTTGAATATGAGATAAATAAAATTAAGATACCAATCCCTTTGGTAGAATTAGCAAAAACCCCCGTTTATCAGAAGCAGATTACCAAAGCGATGGGCGTCTCTGAGCTAGAAAGCCAGTCTGATGTTTTAAACCTGGAAGATGACAAACCTAACATCACCTTTGGTCCCCATTTTGAAGGGGCCAAAAACACCATTGCTTACTTTTATATCACTCTGAATGTGTATGATCAATTGCTACATAATTGCATGTTAGACTCCGGAGCCTCTCATAACGTTATGCCCAAGATTATTATGGACAAGTTGGGTCTCCAGATCACTAGACCTTATGGAGATCTGTAATCTTTTGACTCAAGAAGGGTTAAGTGTATGGGGATGATTAAATATCTGGTAGTTACCCTGGCGCAGGTCCCGGTTAAGAGTATCATGATGGATGTGGTTATCGCAGATATTCCCCCTAAGTATGGCTTGTTGTTATCTAGGTCATGGGGAGCCAAGTTGGGGGGTTCTCTTCAGTTGGACATGACATTTGGCACAATTCCTGTGTTCGGTGGTCAGTTCACTCGGTTGTACAGAGAAACAAGATTAGCATATACGGTGAGTGACCCTCAAAACCCAAACAATTTCCCTATTTACATTGCGGACCAAGATCTGGGAAATTGTATCTTGTCTTTTGATGATGGTTTAGATGGTTGTTCGGAAGAAAATTATATAGAGCGAGAAGAATCAGATTACATGACAGAATATCTGTGTAACACTGGTGTCTGGAAAATGTATTTTGACGGTGCTTCATCTTCTGAAGGGGCGGGTGCAGGAGTGCTTTTAGTGGCTCTCAGAGGTAAGTCCGTTGTTCCTTTTTCCTATCGACTACAGTGGGACATAGATTACACTAACAACGTATGCGAATATGAAGCGTTGATCTTAGTATTAGAGGCTTCCAAAAAGCTAAATATAAGTAACTTGGAGGTATATGGTGATGCAGAGTTAATAGTCAAACAAATAAACCGACAGTACCTAGCCAAGCATCCCAGACTAAGAACATACAGAAATTGTGCTTGGGATCTCATGGAAAACTTTTTCTCATCCATAAATGTCCATTTTATCCCTCGCATAGAGAATCTACATGTTGATGCATTGGAAAAGGCAGCTTCAACCTTCTCTCCTGCCACGACTTTCAAATTGAAGTATCACATTGAAATCAGATACAAACCCTCTATACCAGACAATATCCGACACTGACAGGTCTTTGAAGATGACGAACAAATTAAGAAATTTCTTGCAGCAGTGGGTGAGTTCTCCAAAACTCATGCAGACCAAGAGAATCAACATGACCCGATGTGGATCATGCAAGAAGGGGAAGATCCTGAAACCTTCTGAGAAAAAATTGCAGATCATCGTATGTTGGTCCTTAAAAACAACCAAATTCCCAAAGGATTAATTCCTTTAGAAAGACTTTTTGATCAGAACGACGTACCTGTAAAATCCACTTTGCAGCCCCAACCAAAAGAAGTGGAGGACTGTGATATAGGGACTGAAAAAGAATCAAGGGTGGTAAAAATATCCAAGTTCCTCCCTCCTGAAATGAAAGTTAAGTATAAAGACTTACTCAGACAGTATAAAGATGTTTTCGCCTGGTCTTACGATGAGCTAAGAACATATGACACTTCCATAATTGCTCACAAGATACCTTTGAAGCCTGGGGTCAAACCGTTTAGGCAAAATTTTAGACAGATTAACCCCATTTTGTTAATTGTGATCGAAAAAGAAGTTAAGAAACTTTTAGACGCGAAAATAATCGTACCTCTGAGATACTTGGACTGGGTAGCAAACCTGGTCCCGGTCAGGAAAAAGAGTGGGGAAATCAGACTGTGTGTGGATTTCTGAAACTTAAATAAGTCGTCTCTCAAGGACAATTATCCTCTGCCCAAAATGGACCATGTGTTAGAAAAAGTTGTTGGAGCAAACCGAATGTCTATGATAGATGGGTTCTTTGGTTATAATCAAATCGCTATGAATGAACAAGACAGCGAAAAAACTGCTTTCACCACACCATGGGGTACGTTTATGTATGACAAAATGCCTTTTGGTTTGATGAATGCAGGGGCCACATTTCAGCGCGCTATGGACATCGCTTTCATAGGAGAAAGGGACAAGTTCGTAGTCATTTACCTCGACGATTTGATGGTTTTCTCTAAAACTGATGAAGAACACTTGATCCATCTTAAACAGACTTTCGAAAAATGCCGCAGGTTTGGTCTATCTTTGAACCCAAAGAAATCACATTTCGCTATGTGGGAAGGTAATCTTTTGGGCCATATCGTATCTAGGGAGGGAATCAGGATTGACCCTAAGAGGATTGAAGCAATAGATACTATAAATATTCCCAGAAATATAGAAGAGATTCAATCTTTCTTAGGAAGAATAAATTTTTTACGAAGGTTTATCCCCAATTTCGCTGAGATTGTCAAATTGATCACATGGATGTTGAAGAAAGACAACGGAGTAAATTGGACAACTGAGGCCAGAGCATCGTTCGCGCATATTAAAAAAGTCATAAGCGAGGCACCTGTGTTAGCAAGCCCAAACTATCTGAAATATTTTCTTACCTTCTCATTTGCCTCTGAACATACTATCGCCGCGGTGCTCCTACAAAAGAATGAAGAAGGATTCGAACAACCGATCGCGTTTTTTAGCAAGAGCCTTAGAGACACAGAACTGAAGTATGGCATAATAGAAAAACAAGCGTACGCAATAGTAAAAGAACTAAAGGCATTCAGAACTTATGTACTACATTCAAAGATAATCGCATACGTGCCTACCAGTTCTGTGAAAGATATATTGGTACAGCCAGACAGTGACGGAAAAAGAGGGCGATGGCTCGCTAAAATCCAATAATTCGATCTGGAAGTTAAACCGACCAAATTGATAAAAGGGCAAGGCCTGGCCAAACTCTTAGCGGAGTCAAATTTCAGAGCCCTTGATATCAATTGCCTGCAGGAAAGTGACGAAGACACAGACCCAAACGAGATGAATGAATAAACAAGTCCAAACAAGATCGAAGAGAAGTTCTTATCATCGAGATGGTACAAAGACATAGTGTCATACCTGCTAACTCTAAAATGCCCAAATGAACTATCACCGTCCAAAGCTAGAACTTTAAAACTCCATACAGTTAAATATTGTATCGTCGAAGGTCAGCTATATTGGAAGGATCCACTCGGTTTCCTGTTAGTCTGTTTAGTCGAATCGAAAACTCAGCGGGTTATATATGAATTTCATGAGAGAGTCTGTGGGGGGCATCACGCATGGAGAGCTACAGCTTACAAGATCTTGAGGGCTAGGTACTACTGGGCGAACCTCTTTTTGGACGTCAATACCAAAGTGCGTGCCTGCAACCCTTGTCAACTATTCGCAGGTAAACAGAAGCTCTCGACACTACCTCTAGTTCCAGTCAGAGCTGAAGCCCCATTTCAGCAATGGGGTCTAGACTTCATAGGCGAGATTAATCCCCATTCTAGTGCTCAACATAAGTGGATCTTAACAGCTATAGATTATTTTACTAAGTGGGTGGAAGCCATTCCAACCAAAAGGGCAACAGACTCGGTGGTAATCGATTTCTTGGAAAACAATATTTTGTCAAGATTTGGTTGTCCCCAAAAGATAGTTACTAACAATGCCCAGGCCTTTAAATATATGGCTATGATCAGCTTCTGTCAAAGGTATAACATCGTTCTTGGCCATTCCATAGCATATTATCCCCAGGGGAACGGATTGGACGAATCATCTAACAAGAGCCTGGTAAACATAATCAAGAAAGTATTGGATGAAAATAAAAGGTCTTGGCATGTACACTTAAAATACGCATTGTGGGCAAACCGCATAAGCACTAAAAGGTCTATCGGTATTTCACCTTTTCAAATGGTCTATGGGACAGATGTTGTTCTACCTATAAACCTAGCGCTACCAGTGATGAAGTTATGGTAGGATCAAAACGAAGAACCCAATCATGTAACCAGAAGAATAAATCAGCTGATTGAGGTTCAACAGCATAGAGTCGAAGTTGATGAAAGGATGCAGAAGTACCAAGATGACATGAAAGCATTGTTCGACCGCAAAGCAAAGGACGGAGAATTCCTTCCAGTTGATTTAGTGCTAAGATGGGATGCAAGAAAGGAAGAAGTAGGGAAGCATGGTAAATTTGACCACCTCCGGTATGGACCATTCAGGGTCTCGGCTCCAGAAGGAAAAAATTCCTTCCTACTAGAAAATATAGACGGAGAAGTCCTCAACGCCCCTATCAATGGGCAGTATCTAAAGAATTACATGACGTAACAGTCGCCAGATTCAAAAAAATATAAAAAATAAATAAATAAATAAAATAAAATTTATTATATATATTTTGTGTACATATATGTATTTTCATTTAAACGTTTCTTTTGATTTTATTTTTTTCGTTCATGAACTTTCGACACATTTCGAATAAGATTCATATTTGCTTTTTACAGGATTCCAGCTGCATACGAAACAAGCAGGAAAAATAATCTGAAAGTCGATGTCAGAAATAAATCGGCATTAAACAGGTGATACCTAAAGTAGTTTCATATTGCTCAAAGAAAGTGGAATGAAAAGGTAAAGATGAGATTTCTCAAAAGACATGTTATTAAAGACTGTTAAAGAAAACCAAGGTAACACCATTCAAACTGCAATATCAGCTGAACTGATAGATAACAGAGTTGTTTCTTGGTTTGATAATCTTTGAAAAAATTAAAACAATTTAAACGATTCACTCAATCTAAAAACAGTCGGTCAAAGTAAATTATCCCCGAAAATATCTACAAGAGTCAGTCTTGAATTGTTTGACCTCTGTATTTTCAATCAGTAAATCGCTACCTGGCATCCTTTCTATCTTCGGGTTTTAGCTTTTAACAAGTCACCATCTTTCCGTTTCATTACGAAGGGATAAAAGTTTTTCGTTTCAACCTCGTGAGTTTCAAAACAAATTGTGGAAAGAAAGCGGGTCTTCACAACTACTCATTCCCCTGCTAAGCGAAGGAACGTTTAGAGTGATTCTAACTTTCCTAGGTTTTTCAACGGCATCGGAGGATTGAAGCTTGCTCAAATGGGATGCCCTTAAAAAGTTATTTTCCTTTTTCTCCCTAAGAACGAAGATGTTGTGAAGGTCAAGGGAAGGTTGGTACCGAGTAATCAAAGTAAGTTGATAGACCTATAATGAAAAATATTACACATATATCAGCCCTGATACAAACTGATTGCCCCCATCTTCGCGCTCTAAAAAGTAAATTATAAGACAGGTGGTGAAAGGAAATTTAGAAATGATTGCCCCCACCTAGTCCAAGAGACGATGAAAGGAAATTCAGAAATGATTGCCCTCGTCTCAGCATTTAAATGCATAAATATATTTCGAAGTGGTGAAAGAGAATTCAGTAAAAAGGGGCCAGATAACTTCACCGGGGTACTAAACAGGCTCGTTGGTAGTGAAGCAATGTCTGAGATATCTGTAAGGATGTTATACATGAATATCACTCTACTCTGGTAACCAATGTTTTTTAAAACCTGATTCACATCCCAAATTCAAATGGGACTCCCCGATTAAAAACATATATCTTATTCTTTTGATGCAAGTCGATAGCCGCAAGATCTGTTGGGTCTCCTAGGACTGTTTCAATTGTCTTAAAACATACCTAAATTTAGTAGCGGGAAAGGGAAAATTGTGAAAGGGACTACAACTATGTTTAAAAAGAGTATATGATTTTGAAAAATCTTTTCAAGGTAAAGAACGAAGTCTCTTTCCCCCTTCGATATCCTATTCTCGGGAACCTTTCCGCCTGATTGAGCTTTTGACTCCATTTACCCAATATTGGCACATGGTCTACTGTTCTTCCTGCCTCACAGGAAGGCGAGATCCCTAGTTGGAGCCAATGTTGGAGCCACCCTTGTTTTTCTAGCTCGTCACAAATTTCATTCTTAATGCTTGAAATCTAAAGATGGTTTTCATTTTTTCCTCTGAGATATCAAGATCTCTGAAACTTTATCACGCGAGCAACGATGATTATTATACTCTCGAAACGAGTCCTACCTTTCGTAAAAATGTTTCCTCTTTGTTCTACTTCGGGATCTCGTAGGTCGGATACTATAAGTCATGTAGTTCACACATCCTGAGCCACGAAACAACGAAATCATTTTAATTTTTCACTCAAGACAGTAACGAGGGTAAAGTTTTCCCTAACCCATGATTAAGCGTCGCCGGGGTTTCGCGCCTCGGAGTTCGCCAAACCCAAAATTTTATTGTCATATCCCCGATAGCCGAGAACATGAGGTCCTTTTTTGAATAACCCATGTCAAGGATTAAAGGCAAAATCTAACCGTGGTAAAAGTTTCTCTCAGCGTTTCGCCACTCAGCGTTATCTTTTTCGAAAGTTACACCGTCTAAATCCCGACTCGCGAAATCACGATGCAGTTATAACGTGATTAATTAATCACTTAATCCAAGATTATCTTCCATTTTAATGAAGTCATGATATCGCGATCTCGCAGTTTCGCAGCTCGGCATGCAAATCTCCCAGAAACTTATCTTCGAAGCTCTGAGTCGCAATATGGTGAATGTAATAATTATAAAAATAATCAAGCCCCAAATCACGATTACCTTTTATTAACCAAAGTTGATATTCACAGTCTCGGGTGTTAGAGACTCAAAATGTTAAAGGAAAATCCCCGATATAACGAGTACCGAAATATTGATTAACGTTGGTAAACCGGATTAATTAAGCTAAATCAATACATATCCCGTGTTTTGATGTCTGCACGATTTACGAGGTAGCCTTAGTCTTTCATACGCCACCGGCGTTTTAAACCGCCAAAATTTATGGCATTAATGAGGAAGTAGGGTAAATCGATGAATATAAGATCGGATTTTTACGGCAAAATTTATTTCTAAATATGATTTGACATACTTGTTCTGAAAGGTACCAAATTTTTAAATATATATAAGAGTTGTGGTTCATTATAACAAATTCATTTCATATTACGCAGAGCACATTATCTCTGAGCAGCTGACTTCTGTATGTATACACATTTCTATCGCAGAAGAGCCAAAACGCAATCTCCAGCCATGGCACCGCAAAAAGCATCAAAGGCAAATGTTCAGGTTTCAGGACAAGGCTCAGACAATGTCTCTGATACTTCGCCTCGAAGTATTGATTCGGTCCTGAATTGGTCATTCGTTTCGGATGTTCTACAGGCAGAGTTGGTGGACTATTCTGACGACTCCAACGAAAACGAAAAAGATGATATGACCACCAAGTACAAAATAGTCATCCAATCCGGAATGCACAGAGTAGCAGCCAGGCCGTGGTTGCTTCCATATTATGATATGGTCCGATGGGCATTGGACCATGTGGACATACCGACCAGGACCATCATGAACGAGCAGAAAATCACCATCGGGACTTTCAAGCCGGAACATCTGCAAACCATGTATAAGCTGCCCATGACATCCGACCACACATATGGCAATGAATTCTTGGACGAGTTCAAGGAGAAGGAATGCGTACAGTATGATAAAACCATGGCCAGTTTAATAAAGGATTGGGTCTCGAACACCGCGAAGTTCAGGGCTGATAGCCACGACATATATTCTATCGCTTCTTTAGAACCGCAGTACAAATATGTAGCCATGATGACATGCAGGTTATTCGGGAAAGAGGATACCTCACATTTTTTCCTTGTGTGGGTGCCTCTAATCTTTCGGGTCACTGAAGGCAGTTCCTTTTACTGGGCAAAGATGATTTCTGATAGCTTGACCACTCGGGTCACAAAGTATCGAGCGCAGAAAGAGAATGGGAAGGTGTCATCATTCTTCATGTTCCCATACATTATGGACGCAATTTGTTCTATGACACCATTTCCATTAATGAGCTGGAGTTGGACTCTGACCGAAGATGAACCCATACATGTATATCATGCAAACATATGGGAAAACAAAGCGGAAAATTTTGTGTATGAAATTTTTAACTGGGTAAAGGTGCCCCTGCATGTCACCATTTTTGGTCACCCGCCACCCCGGATCTCAGACAGCATAGCAATGAATCTGAGCAGCATAGCATACTGGTATGTGAAAGCATAATTTTCATACCTCAGAGTGTTCGGGGCTTCTGTTCCCCCACATGCGTTGCCATTGTTCATTCTCGACAAGCTGGCTTGTCATGAGGTTTCTCGGCAAACGGTAATTGGTGGTGTAAGCAACGAACTTAAAGGGTACTCGAAGAAGGTATGGCCGTCTTTTCTTGTTCATTTGAATTCTTATTCTTTATTAGATTTTGAGCATGCCAAAGCCAAGGCCGCAACCCTAGAAGACCTAAATTTGGTCTCCATCGAATACAAGAAGCAAGATCCGCAGAGGGTCGTGAGCAACCATTTGGAAAATTGCGAGCTCAAGAGATTTGAGCATGAGAATTCACCCTCGGAGGACATTTTCCGAGGAGAAAGGTCCTATGAGGAGATTCTAGCCTAGATAAATTCCTTGGCACCCGAAGAAAGAGCCGATGTTCTGAAGTTCCAGGAACATTGACGTAGTTGTCTTCCCGCAGTGTTGTGAGGTGAGGGCCCGAGTACATCAGAGGGGAAACATAAGGATGTTGAAGGTTCTAAGGACGTGACTCCCGACCAAGGAAAACACCAAGACGAGGGGGAGAAAATGAAGAGTCCGGAAGAAGAAGAAAAGACTCCAGACCCGCCGAAGAAGCAGAGTCTGGAAGTAGAAATAAAGACTCCTGACCCGCCAAAGAAATAGAGTCTGGTCGCTACTCCGGGAAAATCTGCAAAGCAGATCGGAGAACCCATCACATCAGTTACCCCCTTGCAGTCGATGCAGGGAAATATCGATGCGGGATGGATATTCAATGAAGAATTGAGGCCCATAAGAGTAGAAGAACTCCCTCCGAATGAGTTTTTCTTCGATAAAAAGAGAAAGGCAGTAGTGAAAAGGGAATTCTATCAAGAAGGAGAGTCGACTGCTAAGAAATATAAAGTCACAAGTGATGGAAAAGACAAGAAAAATGAGCAATTCACTACTGAAATAGCAGGCACACTAGGATCATATGCCTCGGCGAATCAATTCTCAGTCGAGCTCTTAAAGAACCAACTTAAAAGAAAAAATCACCTAATTAGGACTCTTGAAGCCAGACTGGCCACAGCAACAGAGACTGCTAAAGACCAGGCGAGCGTGGGAATAGAGCAGGCCAGATTGGCCGATAAAAATGAGATAGAGATGCTCAAAACTAAGCTCGAGCAAGAACAGTTGGTGGTACGGGATGGTCGGATGAAGCAAGCCAGTAGAGGGAATTGATCGAACAGCTGCAAGCTAGGGTGGAGATCGCCGAGAACAGAATGATAGACATCAGGATGTTCAAATCCCAGGCGATCGAGATTCAGAGTAGAGTCTCTGCGTCACAGCAAAATTTTCTCGCCAATGAAAAAGCGATCCGGGACAACTGTCTGTTGGTCTATCAGGTTTCCGAGAACTTATCTGTCAGAGAAAGGGATGTCGGAGCGGCTCAGGTCGCCTTCCAGGAGGCTGTGATAGCCACGAACAACAGGGTTTCGGCATGTACTCCGAGGTTCACCATTTCAGAGCAAACCAGAGGAAACATTCTATTAAAGGAATGGGAGCATAACATCGCCGAAGGCAAGCAAGAAGCCCAAAATATAACCAGTTCCTTAGAGGAGGCCTTTAATTCTATAGACAGCAAGCTGTTGGGCATTGACAGTGGAGGCAGTGTCGAGACATTGATGCAAATGAATGTGGAAAAGATCTCGCTTGATCTGAAGGAAAAGGAAGAAAGAGATTTGGCCGATATCTCTCAGATGACTATGGTGGACATAGTCCAAGTAGATAAATGCATGATTAAACCCAGCGCGCGATTATGCGCCATCGACATCATAGATGGAAAAATGGAAGACAGGCTGCAACAGTTAGCACGAGAATGTTACTTCTTTGAAGCCATTTGTCAAGCAGAACCGTCGTGGCTAATCTCTCAGCTGGTTGAAAGATGTGTCGCCTGTACCGAGCCCGCGCGACGACAAACGTCTGGCACCAAGTGAAGACAGAGAAGGAGAAATGGAGCGATTGCTCTCCTCCCTGTCATAACTGAAATTTTGTGACTATTGAGATTCTATCTTATTTGTAAAATTGTATAAATATATCACAGAAAGAAATAAACAAGGCGGGACCATTTTGTGTCAATTGTAATAGAGTTTTTTACATTTGAGAGTTAATACAAGCAAATCTGAAGATTCTCAATTCCGTCACGACTGTGTTACAAGTTTGTTTCCTTGTATCTCATATTTCGTTTCATTTCATATTTTTAATTGATGTGCTTCGTTATAATTTAGTACGACCACTACTATAGCGAATGAATTTTATTTTTCTGTAATTGTTTACTGTTTTTCCTCTGTACCAGCTATCAGCGGGTGTAAGACCAGTCTACATTTTCAGAATTCTACACACATTCTCTGTTACATCGGTTATTTCCTTACAATTTTCCTCTTCTGTTTATACGTGATATTTCCCTCTGATAGGAGCCTTACACTATAGACAGCTAAATGTTTTTCTCCCACCTCATACCTTTTATTAAAATATAATATAGTTACGGGAAAGAGCCTTTGATTTGCATCCCTATTTTATTCCTAAAACCGTAAATTCTCTTTTATACGACCAAATTGAGATAACACTTCATCTCTCTCTGAAGTTTTTCCCACTTTTACTGTTCCTCCATGACTGTCCCTGTACCAACATAGCCTAATATCAAACCCAGACTATCGAACCAAACGCACATTGCCTTAAACCTTTTCAACACTATTCTTAAAATGGCTACTAACCGGGTCGAACTTGAACGTTCATGGGCAGCCATTGAACAAGATATAACTATTAAGGAACAGTTGGAAGCTAGACAACGCCAACGTAGAGATCTTCCCTAGTTTCCTTTTCCGAAGGTTGGCGTTTCTCTCTTCTCCATCTTTTACCCACTTTTGGATGCCTTGACACTGTACTTCTAAGCCTTAAGTACAGACTCAGGAACAACAGAAGGCACCATTTGTAAGGCCAAATGTTGTTACAAAGAGTCTAAGCACAAGAATGAGTCCTCCAAGGATTGGAAAAGGAAGGACCAAAGTGGATTCTAGAAGAAGGTATTCAAGCCCTTTCCCTACAATGATTCTGGAAAAAATGCATAGTCAGGTTGGCCAAGAAGGAGTGTGCATCAACAAAATTTTTGGTCTCAAAGCAGGAATAAACCAGTAGAGCGGGCAAGGGAAAGAATAGAGGATCCTAAGAAAGGACCTTTGCAATGTTGGGGATGTGGAGAGACACATATATTGAGCGATTTTCCCCATAGGAAGCATGATAGTAGAAGAGTGTATAATGTGCAGGAGACAACTATAGTCAATGATGTAGTCAGGAATGTGCCAAGAATTTATGGAGTGGTAGAAAATCGACAAGCATACCACCAAGCCTTTATGGCGGAATTGGAAGGTATTATTAATGAATGACCAATTTCTATTTTAATTGACCCAGGATCTAATCATAGTTATGTTTCACCTTGAGTGGTTGAGGCATGTTCATTATAGAGAAAGAAGAACACTAAGGCATGGTTAGTTCAAGTATCCATTGGAACAAAGAGGAAAGTGGCAAAAGTGGTTGAAGCCTGTCCAATTGGGATGGAGGGATTTCATACCCAAGCAGTTATGAATATCCTACCCCTTGTTTCATATGACGTGTTTTTGGGAATGGATTGGTTAGTTTCCCATAAGTAAAAATTAAATTGTTATGAGAAAATGTTAGAATGTGAAGATGAGGAAGGAAATGCAAGAGTTTTGCAAGGCATTCAAAAGCTAGTCTCTGTGAGACAAATATCAACATTACAACTCAAGAAGCTTAGCAGAAAAGGGTGTCCCTTGTATGCCATACAAGTATTAAACTCAGAGGAAGGCAAGGATCTTAAAGTTGAAGATCACTCAATGCTATGGGAGTTTATGGATGTGTTTCCTGAGGAAGTACCTGGATTCCCTCCGAAAAGAGATCTCGATTTTTCAATCGATCTTGTGCCTGGAGTAGTACCAACATCGAGAGTGTCGTATAGGATGAGTACACCATAGTTTGTGGAACTGAAAGTGCAGTTGAAAGAGATGTTCGACAAAGGTTACATTAGGTCGAGTGTGTCCCTGTGGGGAGAACCTCCCTTGTTTGTAAAGAAGAAATATGGTACCTTGAGACTATGCATCAATTATAAGTAGCTGAACAAGATGACCATCAAGAAAAAATACACTTTTCCTAGAATAGATGATCTCTTTGATTAGATCATAGGAGCTACATTTTTCTCAAAGATAGATTTAAGGTCGGGATATCATCAAGTCATAATTAAAGATGAGGACATCCACAAGACAACCTTTAGGACAAGGTATGGGCACTATGAGTTTGTTGTGGTACCATTTGGGCTTACAAATGCACCAACTACGTTCATGTGTTTGATGAATAGTGTGCTCAACAAGTATTTAGACAAGTTTCTCTTAGTATTCATTGATGAAATTTTGGTGTATTCCAAGAATCGAGAGCATGAATAACACCTCAGAATGGTGTTACAGGTGTTAAGAGAGCATCAGTTGTATTCCAAATTCATCAAGTGTGATTTATTTAAAAAGGAAATCCAGTATCTAGGCCATGTAATCTCCGATGAAGGAGTGGTAGTAGACCTTGCAAAGATCAAGGCAATCATGGATTGGCCTAGCCCTAGAAACATGACAAAAGCAAGATCCTTCATGGGATTGGTTGGATATTACAAAAGGTTCATCAAAGGATTCTCCAATATCAGAAATATTATTACTTAATTAAAAAGGAAGGGAAAGAGGTCCATGTGGTCACTAGAGTGCGAAGATAACTTCCAACAACAAAAGTAGTTGTTGACCGATGCCCATGTTTTAAATATTGTAGACCCAGAAAAAGATTTCCTGGTTTGCATAGATGCTTGCAAAGAGAGACTCGGTGGATTTATCATGCATGAAGGAAAAGTGGTTTGTTGTGAATCACGAAATTTGAATGAACATGAGAAAATCTATGCTACCCACAACCTAGAACTTGTAGCAATTGTACATGCGTTGAAAATGTGGAGACATTACCTTCTCAGGAGGAGATTTATCCTCATGACCGACCATTTTGGACTAAAGTATTTATTCGATCAGCCAAGGTTGAATGCTAAAAATTCTAGGTGGATGGTGCTAATCAATGAGTTCAACTTCTAAATCAAACATATAAAAGGAAAAAAGAGCAAAGCACCTGACACGCTCAACCGAAGAATTCAGACAATACACTTAGGAACAACAAGTGTAGGAAAGTATGTCATTCATCAAAGGATTAAGACCCTCTTGCCAGGAGACGAGTTCTTCAAACAAGTGAAGGAAAAGTTGCAGCAAGAACCTAAGGAAAAGAGGTATGAAACATATCAGCTAAGGTTGATGATCCATTGTTGTACAATAACAGGTTGCATGTGCCTAATTCAATAGATATGAAGCAATTTATTATGGATAAGTTCCATAGGAGGCCATATGTAGGTCACCTTGGTTACTAGAAAATGGTGACAACAGTTAGGAAACTATATTATTGGCTTGGAATGAAGAAATACATTGCTCATTACATTCCTAAGTGATTGGAGTTCCAACAGGTGAAGGTCAAGCATCGACACCCCACTGGATTATTGCAACCTATACAAACACCAGAATGGAAATGGGAAGTAATTTCCATGGATTTTATCACCAGTTTACCAAAAAATATTAAACAACATGACGCAATCATGGTTGTAGTGGATAAGTTGAGCAAGGCAACTCATTTTATTCCCGTAAAGTCTACTTTTAAATCCATAGGCGTAGAATGTTTTTTTATGAAAGGGATATTTAGGTTGCATGGTTTTCCTTAAACCATAATTTCATACAGAGATGCTAAGTTCACTTCGAATTTCTGGAGAAGCTTATTTGCAGGTTTAAAAACGTAGTTGGTGTTTAGCATGACCTACCATCCTCAAATCAATGGTCAGACCGAAAGCGTGAAAAATTTGTTAGAAGATATGTTACGAATGCATGTGATGCATCAACCCAAGTAGTGGGAAGAACATCTACCTTTGGTAGAATTCGCATACAACAATGGTTATCAAGAGTCATTAAGGATGAGCCTATTCGAGGCTCTGTATGACAAGGAGTGCAGAGTTACAACTAATTGGGATAGTCTAGTGGACAAAATTACACTTGGACCTAATTTGTTGAAGGAGATGGAACAAGCCATAGTTAATATGAGGCAGAACCTTAAAATCATCCAGGATGGACAAAAGAGCTATGTTGATAGCAAGAGAACCCCCAGAGGGTTTAAAGTAGGATACCATGTGTATCTCTAGGTAAAACCCAAGAAGAGTTCCTTGAAAATGGGTACATGTGCTAAGTTGTCTCCCTGATATTTTGGACCATTTGAAATCCTAGAGAGAATAGGACTAGTAGCATACAGACTTGGTTTACCACCTACTATTAGAGCACATAATGTATTCCATGTGTATTTTTTAAAGAAATATGTCCATGATTATAATCATTTTATTGATTTGACTGTAATACAGGTGGAACCAGAGGGAGAATTCCAGCCAGAATCTCAGTGCATACTGGACATGAAAGAAACAATGCTCCAAAATTGAGCATCATGCATGTTAAAGTGCAATGGAAGCACTTTTGAGCAGATGAATCTACATGGGAGCTGGAAGATTCCATGAGATTGACATATCCATTTTTGTTTAATTTATAATCATATATACATGGTGTTTTAAACACCGAGGATGATGTTTCTTTCAGGGGGAGGGGAATGTAACACCTTGTTTTCTACCAAGACTGTAATTATGGACAAACTTCATATGTTAACATTATGAGGCATGTAATTGTGTTTTGATTTAATATAAACACCAAACTGCTCACTTAGAGGGAAAAACCTTGATAAGTATTGGCCATGATACACCAGAGGAAATTGATGAGGCAAAGGGACTGATGGAATGGTTGAGTGAAATGGAGTTGAGATGCATCAAATAAGAAAATAGGAAGCTTACACAACAAGCTAATATATTCTTACAAACATAATAAATTCACCCACTAGTGTACCAGACTAATGAGGAGATCACGTTACCTTTAAGAGAAGTTCGAAGAGGTGGTTGAGCAGTTAATGATTGTGGCAGTTGGTCCATATAGAGAGAGAATGGTTGATTGAAAAATTGATGAAGGGAATGTCCCACTGAACTACCCCTTCATATTAAAAAAGGAAGACTGTAGGTTATGTCTATAGGACACTACAAATATCCTAAGGCGATGGAGAAGAAGACTAGAGGAGGAACACACACAAGGAGTGTAATCAGATAAGAGGAGATGCCCCACAACAGAGATTGCACCTAGAGATAGAAAAATACCATAGAGAAGACTCAGAGACGAGAAAGAGAGAGAATGGAGGTGCAAATGTGTTGATTGAGAAAGAAATGAATAACTTTCTGGAGGAAAATAGGAAGCTTTCTTGAGTTGTTGATGATCACCCTGAACAAAGAAGACCTAGATTCCCGAAGTAGAGAAATAGTGGGCTGCAGTTTGGTGTTTACTAGATAGAAACCAGCATTGGTAAGGGGAGGTCGTCGAGGGATTGTTGAGCAGATAAGGGACTCCCTTGTGCAGAAGAAATCCAATTGAGAAACCACCTGATAAACCTATAGAGACCCGAAGCTCAGTGGGAGGTGGCAACTTCTACTATGTCAGAGGAGGAAGGAGAGTAACCTTCCTAGATCATCGCAAACTCAGAACCCTATTGAGTCAAATTCCTTGGTGGTATCATGGCTTGGCATGGGGGTGTCACATAGTAGTAAGTGACTCTGCAAAAAGGCCTAAGGTTGGGAGGAAAGGCGTCCTCTATCAGTCAGTTGAACTTGGCAACTTCCCTATCAAATAAGTGTTTATATGTACTGATATTGACTGTGAATGATATATTTGAATGCTTGTGAATGGAATATTTGTGTGAATGCACATATGTCTAAATCTGATTGAAATTCTGTTAATTTAATCCATGAATATGAATGCATGTGAGATGAGATATGTTGAAATGTATTATTATTGCATTGTTAAATCGTGAAAACGACTAAGTGTGAACTGATACCTTCTTTAATACTCTATATTTTCCCTGTGTGGAGACCATGGAAGTCATGTCAGGTTTTAACCTTAAGTTTGAAAATTTGTATTGGCTATAGAATTTATTTCGAGTTTCGGAAAGTCAGGATCAAAGTCTTGTATAACTTGAAAAATGGCTAATTCCTTGAAATAGACGGTTATGACTCCTTGAAACCCTAGGTTAGTCAGCGGAGAACAACAACCATTGATCTGAAAATATATAAACCATTAATTGGTGGGATGTTCAGAGTGAAAGTGTCAGAGAGAACCCTCAGGAGCGATGGGAAAGGTCCCAAATGAGAGACTCTGAAACGAACCATTCGGAGTGGGGTTTTCGAAAGGAAATCTCAGTGTCACGAGAATAATCCTGAATGAGAGACTCTGAAGTTGAACACATGTGCATTGTAGATGTGCAAGAAGGTGAGATAACCCCTCATTTGTTGATCATTGTGGTTCCCATGTAGCAAGTTGAGAGGTAAGAGAAAGAAGAAGCTGTCTGGGGACGAGAATGTGAAGATGCGTGTCAACATTCAATTAGTCTATTGGATTGAGTGTGAGTCTAGATAGCTCATATTTGATTGTTTTTCAGAGTATGACGCCAATGGATTTAGAGTAATTCTATGAGGCATTGAAGTGTTACTCTGCTAGAGGGAAAATATCAACCATAGATCTGTGAATGAGGGAGAGATGACGATAGTCGTCGATCTACTAGAGGTTTCACTTGAGCTAAGAGGTGAAGTGTTAAAGTCATGGATGATGTGGCTTACCTGTAAGGCACCCAGGGTGTCCTTGGAGAGAAAAATGTCATCCCTTGAACAATTGACGATTTGGGTGGGATCCAGTTGAATAGGTGAACCTCAGGCGCTAGATGGATCTCAACCGTCAGTCGGGATATCATGACATGCATCTATGCCATCCATCAAGGAGAAGGGAATATTCCTTGATACCTTGAATTTAGAGCAGTGAAACTACTCAAACCGTTCAAACTCCAAATGGATGACATCGAGAGGGAATATTCTTTGATACCATGTCCATCAAAGGTAAATGAAGAGTACATTGGAAGAAGTTCTGAGCGACAATGAATATAGTTCTGCATGGATTGAAATTCCCCCGTGGAAGGTTATACATATACCACATCAGTGCTACATTGTCGCCATGTCAGATGGAAAGTAAACCATTTTCAGTCCTTCTTAAGATATGACAAATCCCAAGTTAACCAGATCTATCTTCATGAAAGCACATTTATTCAAATTTATCAAAATTTTCTCTTGTTGCAGTTTCTTCAAAACAATTCTTAGGTGTCTTGGGTGCCCTTCCTTAGACTAACTATACACCAAAATATCATCCAGGTACACAATAACAAATTTTCCAATAGACTCCTTAAGAACTTAATTCATTAATCTCATAAATGTGTTGGCAGTATTAGTTAAACCAAAGGGCATAACTAAACACTCATTCAATCCATCATTAGTTTTGAAAGAATTTTTCCATTCATCTCCCTCTCTCAGCATGATTTGATGATAACCACTCTTCAAATTTAACTTTGAAAAATATTTAGCATGTCATAAACAATCCATAAGATCATCTATATGTGGCAATGGGAATATATACCTGATGGTGATTTTGTTGATAGCTCTAGTGTCTGTACACATTCTCCACCCTCCATCCTTCTTCTGGATCAACACTGTAGGCACAACACATGGACTCAAACTCTCCATGATCAATCTTTTTTCCAACAATTCTTGTACCTGATTTCTGACTTCTTCATTTTGTTTTGGTATCATCATGTAGGAAGGTTTATTTGGTAGGCTTGCTCTAGGAATTAATTCAATATGGTCACTAATGCTCCTAATAGGAGCTAATTTGCTTGGTAAATCATCAACCACGATGTCAACATATTCTCCTAACATATTATTGATTTCTTCAGGTAAATCATCCATGTTTGTATTAGTAATAATAACTCTTGGTTTACCTATCAAAGGAAAATTTACCTATGTATTCTTCACTTCTTTCAACAACTCTATTCCATTGATCAACAACACTTTAGGAATAACTTTCTCTTCTACTCCTCAATCCTTTAGAGGTAACAATGTGCACTTCACACCATCCTTTTCAAGAGTATAATTGTTTCTCCTCCCATCATGGATAGCTTTCATGTCATACTTCCATGGTATTCCTAAAAGAATATGACATACATCCACAATAATAATGTCATATAATACCTCATCTTTGTAGCCACCAATTTGAAAATCAACCATACACTTTTCATTCACTAAAATATAATGTCCTTTATGTAACCATGATACTTTGTAAGGTACTAGATGTATCAATATTTTCAAACCACGATTTTCCACCATCTTTGTAGATACTAGATTATATGTACTGCCACTATATATTACCACCTTGCGACAATTTCCTCTTGATTTACAAACAATCCTGAATAAAAGTTTCCTCTATGAAGGTTCCTTAATCTCTTGTTCCCGATTGATTAATACTCTCTTCATCAATAATGACTCTCCTACCTATGGGTTTTCTTCTTTTGAAGGAGGATTAACACTTTATTCGCCACCTTGCGCTGCATGTGCACTCCTTTGGACTGTAGAAATATTTTTTGGATAATCTCTAGCCATAAGGCCCAATTTTTTTCATCTAAAACATCTGACCAAGAAATATGTGCCTCTACCTCTGCTTCTGGAATTATACCTTCCACCTATGAATTCATTTCCCATGTATTCTTGACTTGGTTGTCTAGAACTACTTCCTTCCTCTTTCTGAGTCTAGAATTTTCCTCTGTTACTTTGTTGTCCTCTATCTCTTATTGGGATTCTTCATCTTCCCCTCTAACCATGTTTCCTTTCTATTTTCTCCTCTGCTTTAGGAGAAACTTGGTATGCTTCCTCAACTATCTTTGGTGATAAAATACTTATTTCATCCTAGATTTTGTATATCAAACCATTTATATACCTTGCCACTTTCTTTGTATCCTCATCCACATGTCCTTCTCTAATATTAATATTGTAAAATTATTTTGTACTCCTTGACTGTCAGGGTCTTCTGTCTGAGGTTTGAATATTCTTGAAAATACTTAACTGGTAATCTTTAGGCATAAACTTCCCTAAAATTTGTCTACCATTCTATCCTAACTCTTGATCTTTGTCTTGCCTTTCTTTATTCTTTATTCTTGTATCTCGTCCCACCATAATGATGCATGTCCCTTCAATATTTTTGCAACGTACTTCACTTTCTTATCATCATCGACATCCTCATAGTCTAAATACGTATCCATGGCATTGATCCAGTCTATCAATTATTCAACATTAATGTTTCCATCATAAATAGGCACCTCTACCTTTGGCCTGACACTAACCTTTAAAAGTGTCCACAACATTTTCTCATCTATTCTTTTACCCATCTCTGCTTCATCTACAACAAATTCTTCTTCCTCTTGACTGACATCCCCCGTGTCAACATCTCTCTTTTGAGCATTTTCCATGGCATCCAATTTATCATGAATATAGCTGAATTCATCCATCAAAACTACATTTGCTACAGGTCTTCCACGACTTATTACTACTCCTCTCCTCTTCATGTGTTCCATTTTGTCCTCAATTTACAGAGCACTCCTACTCCGATACCACAAATGATGCAAACTACACCTCTTATCACTGACTAGATCTCTATAATGTTCTATTCTCGATTATACTTCGACAATTCAAATTTCTTTCTTACACAGAGATTAAAATAAATTCAATTCAAATTTAGAATTGTATGTCAACAAAAGGCATGAAGAGAACACTAACTCAGTCCATTATATGAGAGCAAGAACATAATATAGATTCCAATGTGTAGATCCATAAAAATGTAAAATCTTGATAGAAATTGGATTTCAGTCCTTACTTTGGAGAGGAATAACGGGTCATATGAATTAGAATTGAAGAAAAAATATGTGTATGTAACATTCAAACAACCATGAGAACTATAGAATTAAAATGTTCCCCAACCACACATTGTTTTTTTCATCATTCACAATCATAAACTAATTCGAACCCCGTTTCTCAAGGATCCTTATCCATACAGAAACAATATATCCAATTTTCCCAAATCTGCTATAATTATCAGAATCTAAAACCAACTCTTAATTTCCTAAATTTAGCTAACTGATTACTTTGATGAATTATGTTGGATGCTACAAATGCTAGTCATATGGTTTCCTATCACGAAAAGTTGTTCATTTTTACCTGGATGATGGACGAGTCGAAGGTCCAATGGAATTGATTATAGAACGCGTTAAAATGGAAATTGAGACGGTTTACAACATTCACTTAAGCTCCCTTTGCTCAATCTTCATTAGGCCTTATTTATTTTCTTTTTTTTGTGACTAATTCATTAGGCCTTATTTATTTTCATTTTTTGTGACTATTTTTTTGTGGGACAAGGGACCCCCTTCGCACATACCCTACCCACTTTGGATTTGAACCTATAACCTCCTAGATGGAAACACATAGTCTTAACCATTAAACCCACTCAATCTATATATTAATACAACATTTATAGTATTAATATAATTATTTAGAATACAATTAAATTCTTAATAACATGTAATATACTACATTAAAAGATTTATAATTAATAATTTTAAAAGATGGAAATTTTAAAGTACTATGAATAACTTTATAAAATTCTTAAAATAGACATTATTAAGCATCTTATAATTATAATTATAGATTAATTAGACTTTCTTTCAAGTCAACCCTTTATTGTCTAGTTAGATTCCCTTTCTTAGTTGTACTTTATTTTTTCTTTTCTTTTTTCACGCAGAAAAAAACAGTTTCATTGTTATTCTATTAGGAATCAAGTGAACCTTTCGAATACATATGGATCAAAGAATTGATGATATCGTTTCTTTTTATTTTTTTATACTAGGGGAATCGGTAACTCGTGGTTCTCATACTCGAATGACACGAGTTCGATACCCATCTGCTACCACTATAACCCTAGGTGCAACACACAACCCACAAGCATGGAGCACAAGTAAATCGGGGTGAGAATCGAACTTGAGACCTCCTTTACATATTTCCCTCCATTTACACGGCACTTGCCAATCGGTCTACATCCCTGCGGGCAAAGAACTGATGATATCTTAATAGTTCAACAAAAGACTATAACCTGTTCTAACCTTGTTCTTGTTGACTTCATTCTAGGAATTGCATGCTAAAACAAAATATGATAAGTACATGACATGCCAAAATTTATTTCCATCCAGAGCTAGGAAGTCATTTGAGTGTTTCTGACTTTAAAATAAAAAGTATCTATCTGCATTGACTACATCTTTTTTTATAGATTCCTAAAAAAAAATCCATCCCGTAGGATAGTCCAGAGCCTTTTTGGATAATGAATATTCTTCAGAGTTATATTTCCTGTGCACATGCATAAATTTGATTCCATCAAAATTACCTTTTAATCTCCCGATTTTATCTTTCTAGGTATTTAAATATAACATGTTCAATTTTGATTTGTCATTAATCCAGTCAATGGCCACCTTTGAATATCCATCCACCATCATCTTGTGTATGGATAATCTAGAAGCAGAGTGTAAGAGACCCCATAATCCCAAGATTTCTACTTTCAAATTGTTTCCTTTACCACCAGCAAAATGAACTATGAATAAGTGATCTGAACTAATTTTAAGGAAAATACCAATGCTGTAAAAATCATCAACAACTGCGCCATCAAAGAACCCTATTGGAGTATCATCAAAGAAGACTGGATTGAGAATGTATTCAAATTTGTCAACTTTGCAAGCCTCGGTGAGTTCTTTAATTGAAAGAAGGATTTTAGTCACTATACTAGAATCATGTCTGTGCCAATTCTCAAATAATAATATATTCCTATACTTCCAAATGTCCCAAATCACCAGAAAGGGAATATGGCACATATTTGGGTATTGATTGAACCAAAGTAGCATAGCATCTTCTAAAGAAGAACAACTCCAAGCTTCTGGAATCTTCAGATAACTTAGGACATCTTTCCAAATGGGTTGAGAAGTTTCATAGTGCACAAAGATATGTGTGGTTGTCTCTTCATCTCTGAGATAGAGACTACATGTCGAAGGTCCAATTCCACCCCTTCTCCTATAATTTGCACTAGTAATAATACAGTCCTTCAAACACAACCACATAAAACAAATAATTTTACCCGAGATTCTTACTTTCCAAATAGCCTTATACCACCATCTATTTTCATCCAAGAGGTTAATAAAAGAAATGGATTGATATGCTAAATTAGCAGTTACAGAACCCATAGCTCTATTCCAAGACCATACTATCTTATCACTCAAATTATTAAGAGAGATTCCACTACTCTGCAGCATTAAAATAAGGTTTCTCCATTCTGTATCCATCTCGCCTGACAGACCAAGGTGATTAGCCTCAATCCATCCTTGTTTAGTACCAACATCATATGGGAAAGTCGCATGTGCTAAAGATAATATATGCAAATTGTTAAGATGTTGAATTAAAGGATTTGAGAGTCTGAAAGATGCATTACCTCTGATGAAAGGATCTAACCCAACAATGACCTGTTTACCACATCCAATCGACCAAGCCATCCATCGCTTAATAATAGGCATAGAATCCATGAAATTTTTCCAGATAATAGAGGCTACCGGTAACTTACAATCATCTTTGCGCATCCAAGAAGTCAGGTCGATACCTTTAAGATATTTATTTTTTAGTACTGAGTTCCACAATCCTTTACCAAAAATACCTCTCCAGCATGACTTGGCAGCCAAGGACTGGGCGAACCAATATAAATTCTGAAAACCCCGTCCACCATTTTCCTTTGGCTTGGCGATGTTTTTCCATTTAGTTAAGTGGAAGCCTGTATTTTTTCTAGCTCCTCTCCATATGAAATTAGCAATGAGCTATTGAATCCTGTGGAGGATGGAGGAAGGAATCTTGACTAGACTAAGCCAGTACACTGAGAGGCTTTGTAACATGGATTTTTCTAAAATAAGCCTGCCTCCCAAAGAGAGCCAACGAAAGGACCAATTTCCAATCCTCTTCTCAACCTTTTGAATCATCCATTTCCAATCTGCCACCCTGTAGTTGTTAGGTTTTAAATAAAATCCCAGGTATTGCATACCTTTGTCAATACTAATAAACTATATATTGAATGTTGTTTTCAACCTTTTCTCCAGACTGCGATCTATATTTTGTGCAAGAAAACATGACTTATGGAAATTAATATCCATACCAGAGGCAAGACAAAAAAAATTTAAAATAGATTAAAACACCATACAATCCTCGAAATTGCCAATGCCTAAAATGAGAACATCGCCAACAAAGAAAAGATGGGAGATGATATTCTCATAAGCAACTTTGAGGCCATGAAAATATTCTACTTCCACTGCCTTTTTCAATAATCTACGAAAACACTCGACAACCAAAAGGAACAAAAAAGGGGAGCGAGGGAAGCTCTGTCGTAAACCTCGATAGCTCTTAAAGAATTCAGTAGGGGAGCCATTTATTAAAAAATCCATGTTAACAGAATTTACACCAACCATAATCCATTGGGTAACCTCCCATTTTAATCCAATCTGAATTAACAACAACCGTAGAAATTTCCAGCTCACTTTGTCATATGCCTTCTTTAAGTCCAACTTAAGAATAATTGAGCTTAAATTCTTAGACTTAGCAATGTGTAAACACTCTTGAGCTATCCCCACAACATCAAAGATCAACCTATCTTTAAGGAAGCCAAACTGTT
>ML784022.1:688054-718440 GCA_009831015.1 Picea engelmannii
AAGTGGTTGAAGCCTGTCCAATTGGGATGGAGGGATTTCATACCCAAGCAGTTATGAATATCCTACCCCTTGTTTCATATGACGTGTTTTTGGGAATGGATTGGTTAGTTTCCCATAAGTAAAAATTAAATTGTTATGAGAAAATGTTAGAATGTGAAGATGAGGAAGGAAATGCAAGAGTTTTGCAAGGCATTCAAAAGCTAGTCTCTGTGAGACAAATATCAACATTACAACTCAAGAAGCTTAGCAGAAAAGGGTGTCCCTTGTATGCCATACAAGTATTAAACTCAGAGGAAGGCAAGGATCTTAAAGTTGAAGATCACTCAATGCTATGGGAGTTTATGGATGTGTTTCCTGAGGAAGTACCTGGATTCCCTCCGAAAAGAGATCTCGATTTTTCAATCGATCTTGTGCCTGGAGTAGTACCAACATCGAGAGTGTCGTATAGGATGAGTACACCATAGTTTGTGGAACTGAAAGTGCAGTTGAAAGAGATGTTCGACAAAGGTTACATTAGGTCGAGTGTGTCCCTGTGGGGAGAACCTCCCTTGTTTGTAAAGAAGAAATATGGTACCTTGAGACTATGCATCAATTATAAGTAGCTGAACAAGATGACCATCAAGAAAAAATACACTTTTCCTAGAATAGATGATCTCTTTGATTAGATCATAGGAGCTACATTTTTCTCAAAGATAGATTTAAGGTCGGGATATCATCAAGTCATAATTAAAGATGAGGACATCCACAAGACAACCTTTAGGACAAGGTATGGGCACTATGAGTTTGTTGTGGTACCATTTGGGCTTACAAATGCACCAACTACGTTCATGTGTTTGATGAATAGTGTGCTCAACAAGTATTTAGACAAGTTTCTCTTAGTATTCATTGATGAAATTTTGGTGTATTCCAAGAATCGAGAGCATGAATAACACCTCAGAATGGTGTTACAGGTGTTAAGAGAGCATCAGTTGTATTCCAAATTCATCAAGTGTGATTTATTTAAAAAGGAAATCCAGTATCTAGGCCATGTAATCTCCGATGAAGGAGTGGTAGTAGACCTTGCAAAGATCAAGGCAATCATGGATTGGCCTAGCCCTAGAAACATGACAAAAGCAAGATCCTTCATGGGATTGGTTGGATATTACAAAAGGTTCATCAAAGGATTCTCCAATATCAGAAATATTATTACTTAATTAAAAAGGAAGGGAAAGAGGTCCATGTGGTCACTAGAGTGCGAAGATAACTTCCAACAACAAAAGTAGTTGTTGACCGATGCCCATGTTTTAAATATTGTAGACCCAGAAAAAGATTTCCTGGTTTGCATAGATGCTTGCAAAGAGAGACTCGGTGGATTTATCATGCATGAAGGAAAAGTGGTTTGTTGTGAATCACGAAATTTGAATGAACATGAGAAAATCTATGCTACCCACAACCTAGAACTTGTAGCAATTGTACATGCGTTGAAAATGTGGAGACATTACCTTCTCAGGAGGAGATTTATCCTCATGACCGACCATTTTGGACTAAAGTATTTATTCGATCAGCCAAGGTTGAATGCTAAAAATTCTAGGTGGATGGTGCTAATCAATGAGTTCAACTTCTAAATCAAACATATAAAAGGAAAAAAGAGCAAAGCACCTGACACGCTCAACCGAAGAATTCAGACAATACACTTAGGAACAACAAGTGTAGGAAAGTATGTCATTCATCAAAGGATTAAGACCCTCTTGCCAGGAGACGAGTTCTTCAAACAAGTGAAGGAAAAGTTGCAGCAAGAACCTAAGGAAAAGAGGTATGAAACATATCAGCTAAGGTTGATGATCCATTGTTGTACAATAACAGGTTGCATGTGCCTAATTCAATAGATATGAAGCAATTTATTATGGATAAGTTCCATAGGAGGCCATATGTAGGTCACCTTGGTTACTAGAAAATGGTGACAACAGTTAGGAAACTATATTATTGGCTTGGAATGAAGAAATACATTGCTCATTACATTCCTAAGTGATTGGAGTTCCAACAGGTGAAGGTCAAGCATCGACACCCCACTGGATTATTGCAACCTATACAAACACCAGAATGGAAATGGGAAGTAATTTCCATGGATTTTATCACCAGTTTACCAAAAAATATTAAACAACATGACGCAATCATGGTTGTAGTGGATAAGTTGAGCAAGGCAACTCATTTTATTCCCGTAAAGTCTACTTTTAAATCCATAGGCGTAGAATGTTTTTTTATGAAAGGGATATTTAGGTTGCATGGTTTTCCTTAAACCATAATTTCATACAGAGATGCTAAGTTCACTTCGAATTTCTGGAGAAGCTTATTTGCAGGTTTAAAAACGTAGTTGGTGTTTAGCATGACCTACCATCCTCAAATCAATGGTCAGACCGAAAGCGTGAAAAATTTGTTAGAAGATATGTTACGAATGCATGTGATGCATCAACCCAAGTAGTGGGAAGAACATCTACCTTTGGTAGAATTCGCATACAACAATGGTTATCAAGAGTCATTAAGGATGAGCCTATTCGAGGCTCTGTATGACAAGGAGTGCAGAGTTACAACTAATTGGGATAGTCTAGTGGACAAAATTACACTTGGACCTAATTTGTTGAAGGAGATGGAACAAGCCATAGTTAATATGAGGCAGAACCTTAAAATCATCCAGGATGGACAAAAGAGCTATGTTGATAGCAAGAGAACCCCCAGAGGGTTTAAAGTAGGATACCATGTGTATCTCTAGGTAAAACCCAAGAAGAGTTCCTTGAAAATGGGTACATGTGCTAAGTTGTCTCCCTGATATTTTGGACCATTTGAAATCCTAGAGAGAATAGGACTAGTAGCATACAGACTTGGTTTACCACCTACTATTAGAGCACATAATGTATTCCATGTGTATTTTTTAAAGAAATATGTCCATGATTATAATCATTTTATTGATTTGACTGTAATACAGGTGGAACCAGAGGGAGAATTCCAGCCAGAATCTCAGTGCATACTGGACATGAAAGAAACAATGCTCCAAAATTGAGCATCATGCATGTTAAAGTGCAATGGAAGCACTTTTGAGCAGATGAATCTACATGGGAGCTGGAAGATTCCATGAGATTGACATATCCATTTTTGTTTAATTTATAATCATATATACATGGTGTTTTAAACACCGAGGATGATGTTTCTTTCAGGGGGAGGGGAATGTAACACCTTGTTTTCTACCAAGACTGTAATTATGGACAAACTTCATATGTTAACATTATGAGGCATGTAATTGTGTTTTGATTTAATATAAACACCAAACTGCTCACTTAGAGGGAAAAACCTTGATAAGTATTGGCCATGATACACCAGAGGAAATTGATGAGGCAAAGGGACTGATGGAATGGTTGAGTGAAATGGAGTTGAGATGCATCAAATAAGAAAATAGGAAGCTTACACAACAAGCTAATATATTCTTACAAACATAATAAATTCACCCACTAGTGTACCAGACTAATGAGGAGATCACGTTACCTTTAAGAGAAGTTCGAAGAGGTGGTTGAGCAGTTAATGATTGTGGCAGTTGGTCCATATAGAGAGAGAATGGTTGATTGAAAAATTGATGAAGGGAATGTCCCACTGAACTACCCCTTCATATTAAAAAAGGAAGACTGTAGGTTATGTCTATAGGACACTACAAATATCCTAAGGCGATGGAGAAGAAGACTAGAGGAGGAACACACACAAGGAGTGTAATCAGATAAGAGGAGATGCCCCACAACAGAGATTGCACCTAGAGATAGAAAAATACCATAGAGAAGACTCAGAGACGAGAAAGAGAGAGAATGGAGGTGCAAATGTGTTGATTGAGAAAGAAATGAATAACTTTCTGGAGGAAAATAGGAAGCTTTCTTGAGTTGTTGATGATCACCCTGAACAAAGAAGACCTAGATTCCCGAAGTAGAGAAATAGTGGGCTGCAGTTTGGTGTTTACTAGATAGAAACCAGCATTGGTAAGGGGAGGTCGTCGAGGGATTGTTGAGCAGATAAGGGACTCCCTTGTGCAGAAGAAATCCAATTGAGAAACCACCTGATAAACCTATAGAGACCCGAAGCTCAGTGGGAGGTGGCAACTTCTACTATGTCAGAGGAGGAAGGAGAGTAACCTTCCTAGATCATCGCAAACTCAGAACCCTATTGAGTCAAATTCCTTGGTGGTATCATGGCTTGGCATGGGGGTGTCACATAGTAGTAAGTGACTCTGCAAAAAGGCCTAAGGTTGGGAGGAAAGGCGTCCTCTATCAGTCAGTTGAACTTGGCAACTTCCCTATCAAATAAGTGTTTATATGTACTGATATTGACTGTGAATGATATATTTGAATGCTTGTGAATGGAATATTTGTGTGAATGCACATATGTCTAAATCTGATTGAAATTCTGTTAATTTAATCCATGAATATGAATGCATGTGAGATGAGATATGTTGAAATGTATTATTATTGCATTGTTAAATCGTGAAAACGACTAAGTGTGAACTGATACCTTCTTTAATACTCTATATTTTCCCTGTGTGGAGACCATGGAAGTCATGTCAGGTTTTAACCTTAAGTTTGAAAATTTGTATTGGCTATAGAATTTATTTCGAGTTTCGGAAAGTCAGGATCAAAGTCTTGTATAACTTGAAAAATGGCTAATTCCTTGAAATAGACGGTTATGACTCCTTGAAACCCTAGGTTAGTCAGCGGAGAACAACAACCATTGATCTGAAAATATATAAACCATTAATTGGTGGGATGTTCAGAGTGAAAGTGTCAGAGAGAACCCTCAGGAGCGATGGGAAAGGTCCCAAATGAGAGACTCTGAAACGAACCATTCGGAGTGGGGTTTTCGAAAGGAAATCTCAGTGTCACGAGAATAATCCTGAATGAGAGACTCTGAAGTTGAACACATGTGCATTGTAGATGTGCAAGAAGGTGAGATAACCCCTCATTTGTTGATCATTGTGGTTCCCATGTAGCAAGTTGAGAGGTAAGAGAAAGAAGAAGCTGTCTGGGGACGAGAATGTGAAGATGCGTGTCAACATTCAATTAGTCTATTGGATTGAGTGTGAGTCTAGATAGCTCATATTTGATTGTTTTTCAGAGTATGACGCCAATGGATTTAGAGTAATTCTATGAGGCATTGAAGTGTTACTCTGCTAGAGGGAAAATATCAACCATAGATCTGTGAATGAGGGAGAGATGACGATAGTCGTCGATCTACTAGAGGTTTCACTTGAGCTAAGAGGTGAAGTGTTAAAGTCATGGATGATGTGGCTTACCTGTAAGGCACCCAGGGTGTCCTTGGAGAGAAAAATGTCATCCCTTGAACAATTGACGATTTGGGTGGGATCCAGTTGAATAGGTGAACCTCAGGCGCTAGATGGATCTCAACCGTCAGTCGGGATATCATGACATGCATCTATGCCATCCATCAAGGAGAAGGGAATATTCCTTGATACCTTGAATTTAGAGCAGTGAAACTACTCAAACCGTTCAAACTCCAAATGGATGACATCGAGAGGGAATATTCTTTGATACCATGTCCATCAAAGGTAAATGAAGAGTACATTGGAAGAAGTTCTGAGCGACAATGAATATAGTTCTGCATGGATTGAAATTCCCCCGTGGAAGGTTATACATATACCACATCAGTGCTACATTGTCGCCATGTCAGATGGAAAGTAAACCATTTTCAGTCCTTCTTAAGATATGACAAATCCCAAGTTAACCAGATCTATCTTCATGAAAGCACATTTATTCAAATTTATCAAAATTTTCTCTTGTTGCAGTTTCTTCAAAACAATTCTTAGGTGTCTTGGGTGCCCTTCCTTAGACTAACTATACACCAAAATATCATCCAGGTACACAATAACAAATTTTCCAATAGACTCCTTAAGAACTTAATTCATTAATCTCATAAATGTGTTGGCAGTATTAGTTAAACCAAAGGGCATAACTAAACACTCATTCAATCCATCATTAGTTTTGAAAGAATTTTTCCATTCATCTCCCTCTCTCAGCATGATTTGATGATAACCACTCTTCAAATTTAACTTTGAAAAATATTTAGCATGTCATAAACAATCCATAAGATCATCTATATGTGGCAATGGGAATATATACCTGATGGTGATTTTGTTGATAGCTCTAGTGTCTGTACACATTCTCCACCCTCCATCCTTCTTCTGGATCAACACTGTAGGCACAACACATGGACTCAAACTCTCCATGATCAATCTTTTTTCCAACAATTCTTGTACCTGATTTCTGACTTCTTCATTTTGTTTTGGTATCATCATGTAGGAAGGTTTATTTGGTAGGCTTGCTCTAGGAATTAATTCAATATGGTCACTAATGCTCCTAATAGGAGCTAATTTGCTTGGTAAATCATCAACCACGATGTCAACATATTCTCCTAACATATTATTGATTTCTTCAGGTAAATCATCCATGTTTGTATTAGTAATAATAACTCTTGGTTTACCTATCAAAGGAAAATTTACCTATGTATTCTTCACTTCTTTCAACAACTCTATTCCATTGATCAACAACACTTTAGGAATAACTTTCTCTTCTACTCCTCAATCCTTTAGAGGTAACAATGTGCACTTCACACCATCCTTTTCAAGAGTATAATTGTTTCTCCTCCCATCATGGATAGCTTTCATGTCATACTTCCATGGTATTCCTAAAAGAATATGACATACATCCACAATAATAATGTCATATAATACCTCATCTTTGTAGCCACCAATTTGAAAATCAACCATACACTTTTCATTCACTAAAATATAATGTCCTTTATGTAACCATGATACTTTGTAAGGTACTAGATGTATCAATATTTTCAAACCACGATTTTCCACCATCTTTGTAGATACTAGATTATATGTACTGCCACTATATATTACCACCTTGCGACAATTTCCTCTTGATTTACAAACAATCCTGAATAAAAGTTTCCTCTATGAAGGTTCCTTAATCTCTTGTTCCCGATTGATTAATACTCTCTTCATCAATAATGACTCTCCTACCTATGGGTTTTCTTCTTTTGAAGGAGGATTAACACTTTATTCGCCACCTTGCGCTGCATGTGCACTCCTTTGGACTGTAGAAATATTTTTTGGATAATCTCTAGCCATAAGGCCCAATTTTTTTCATCTAAAACATCTGACCAAGAAATATGTGCCTCTACCTCTGCTTCTGGAATTATACCTTCCACCTATGAATTCATTTCCCATGTATTCTTGACTTGGTTGTCTAGAACTACTTCCTTCCTCTTTCTGAGTCTAGAATTTTCCTCTGTTACTTTGTTGTCCTCTATCTCTTATTGGGATTCTTCATCTTCCCCTCTAACCATGTTTCCTTTCTATTTTCTCCTCTGCTTTAGGAGAAACTTGGTATGCTTCCTCAACTATCTTTGGTGATAAAATACTTATTTCATCCTAGATTTTGTATATCAAACCATTTATATACCTTGCCACTTTCTTTGTATCCTCATCCACATGTCCTTCTCTAATATTAATATTGTAAAATTATTTTGTACTCCTTGACTGTCAGGGTCTTCTGTCTGAGGTTTGAATATTCTTGAAAATACTTAACTGGTAATCTTTAGGCATAAACTTCCCTAAAATTTGTCTACCATTCTATCCTAACTCTTGATCTTTGTCTTGCCTTTCTTTATTCTTTATTCTTGTATCTCGTCCCACCATAATGATGCATGTCCCTTCAATATTTTTGCAACGTACTTCACTTTCTTATCATCATCGACATCCTCATAGTCTAAATACGTATCCATGGCATTGATCCAGTCTATCAATTATTCAACATTAATGTTTCCATCATAAATAGGCACCTCTACCTTTGGCCTGACACTAACCTTTAAAAGTGTCCACAACATTTTCTCATCTATTCTTTTACCCATCTCTGCTTCATCTACAACAAATTCTTCTTCCTCTTGACTGACATCCCCCGTGTCAACATCTCTCTTTTGAGCATTTTCCATGGCATCCAATTTATCATGAATATAGCTGAATTCATCCATCAAAACTACATTTGCTACAGGTCTTCCACGACTTATTACTACTCCTCTCCTCTTCATGTGTTCCATTTTGTCCTCAATTTACAGAGCACTCCTACTCCGATACCACAAATGATGCAAACTACACCTCTTATCACTGACTAGATCTCTATAATGTTCTATTCTCGATTATACTTCGACAATTCAAATTTCTTTCTTACACAGAGATTAAAATAAATTCAATTCAAATTTAGAATTGTATGTCAACAAAAGGCATGAAGAGAACACTAACTCAGTCCATTATATGAGAGCAAGAACATAATATAGATTCCAATGTGTAGATCCATAAAAATGTAAAATCTTGATAGAAATTGGATTTCAGTCCTTACTTTGGAGAGGAATAACGGGTCATATGAATTAGAATTGAAGAAAAAATATGTGTATGTAACATTCAAACAACCATGAGAACTATAGAATTAAAATGTTCCCCAACCACACATTGTTTTTTTCATCATTCACAATCATAAACTAATTCGAACCCCGTTTCTCAAGGATCCTTATCCATACAGAAACAATATATCCAATTTTCCCAAATCTGCTATAATTATCAGAATCTAAAACCAACTCTTAATTTCCTAAATTTAGCTAACTGATTACTTTGATGAATTATGTTGGATGCTACAAATGCTAGTCATATGGTTTCCTATCACGAAAAGTTGTTCATTTTTACCTGGATGATGGACGAGTCGAAGGTCCAATGGAATTGATTATAGAACGCGTTAAAATGGAAATTGAGACGGTTTACAACATTCACTTAAGCTCCCTTTGCTCAATCTTCATTAGGCCTTATTTATTTTCTTTTTTTTGTGACTAATTCATTAGGCCTTATTTATTTTCATTTTTTGTGACTATTTTTTTGTGGGACAAGGGACCCCCTTCGCACATACCCTACCCACTTTGGATTTGAACCTATAACCTCCTAGATGGAAACACATAGTCTTAACCATTAAACCCACTCAATCTATATATTAATACAACATTTATAGTATTAATATAATTATTTAGAATACAATTAAATTCTTAATAACATGTAATATACTACATTAAAAGATTTATAATTAATAATTTTAAAAGATGGAAATTTTAAAGTACTATGAATAACTTTATAAAATTCTTAAAATAGACATTATTAAGCATCTTATAATTATAATTATAGATTAATTAGACTTTCTTTCAAGTCAACCCTTTATTGTCTAGTTAGATTCCCTTTCTTAGTTGTACTTTATTTTTTCTTTTCTTTTTTCACGCAGAAAAAAACAGTTTCATTGTTATTCTATTAGGAATCAAGTGAACCTTTCGAATACATATGGATCAAAGAATTGATGATATCGTTTCTTTTTATTTTTTTATACTAGGGGAATCGGTAACTCGTGGTTCTCATACTCGAATGACACGAGTTCGATACCCATCTGCTACCACTATAACCCTAGGTGCAACACACAACCCACAAGCATGGAGCACAAGTAAATCGGGGTGAGAATCGAACTTGAGACCTCCTTTACATATTTCCCTCCATTTACACGGCACTTGCCAATCGGTCTACATCCCTGCGGGCAAAGAACTGATGATATCTTAATAGTTCAACAAAAGACTATAACCTGTTCTAACCTTGTTCTTGTTGACTTCATTCTAGGAATTGCATGCTAAAACAAAATATGATAAGTACATGACATGCCAAAATTTATTTCCATCCAGAGCTAGGAAGTCATTTGAGTGTTTCTGACTTTAAAATAAAAAGTATCTATCTGCATTGACTACATCTTTTTTTATAGATTCCTAAAAAAAAATCCATCCCGTAGGATAGTCCAGAGCCTTTTTGGATAATGAATATTCTTCAGAGTTATATTTCCTGTGCACATGCATAAATTTGATTCCATCAAAATTACCTTTTAATCTCCCGATTTTATCTTTCTAGGTATTTAAATATAACATGTTCAATTTTGATTTGTCATTAATCCAGTCAATGGCCACCTTTGAATATCCATCCACCATCATCTTGTGTATGGATAATCTAGAAGCAGAGTGTAAGAGACCCCATAATCCCAAGATTTCTACTTTCAAATTGTTTCCTTTACCACCAGCAAAATGAACTATGAATAAGTGATCTGAACTAATTTTAAGGAAAATACCAATGCTGTAAAAATCATCAACAACTGCGCCATCAAAGAACCCTATTGGAGTATCATCAAAGAAGACTGGATTGAGAATGTATTCAAATTTGTCAACTTTGCAAGCCTCGGTGAGTTCTTTAATTGAAAGAAGGATTTTAGTCACTATACTAGAATCATGTCTGTGCCAATTCTCAAATAATAATATATTCCTATACTTCCAAATGTCCCAAATCACCAGAAAGGGAATATGGCACATATTTGGGTATTGATTGAACCAAAGTAGCATAGCATCTTCTAAAGAAGAACAACTCCAAGCTTCTGGAATCTTCAGATAACTTAGGACATCTTTCCAAATGGGTTGAGAAGTTTCATAGTGCACAAAGATATGTGTGGTTGTCTCTTCATCTCTGAGATAGAGACTACATGTCGAAGGTCCAATTCCACCCCTTCTCCTATAATTTGCACTAGTAATAATACAGTCCTTCAAACACAACCACATAAAACAAATAATTTTACCCGAGATTCTTACTTTCCAAATAGCCTTATACCACCATCTATTTTCATCCAAGAGGTTAATAAAAGAAATGGATTGATATGCTAAATTAGCAGTTACAGAACCCATAGCTCTATTCCAAGACCATACTATCTTATCACTCAAATTATTAAGAGAGATTCCACTACTCTGCAGCATTAAAATAAGGTTTCTCCATTCTGTATCCATCTCGCCTGACAGACCAAGGTGATTAGCCTCAATCCATCCTTGTTTAGTACCAACATCATATGGGAAAGTCGCATGTGCTAAAGATAATATATGCAAATTGTTAAGATGTTGAATTAAAGGATTTGAGAGTCTGAAAGATGCATTACCTCTGATGAAAGGATCTAACCCAACAATGACCTGTTTACCACATCCAATCGACCAAGCCATCCATCGCTTAATAATAGGCATAGAATCCATGAAATTTTTCCAGATAATAGAGGCTACCGGTAACTTACAATCATCTTTGCGCATCCAAGAAGTCAGGTCGATACCTTTAAGATATTTATTTTTTAGTACTGAGTTCCACAATCCTTTACCAAAAATACCTCTCCAGCATGACTTGGCAGCCAAGGACTGGGCGAACCAATATAAATTCTGAAAACCCCGTCCACCATTTTCCTTTGGCTTGGCGATGTTTTTCCATTTAGTTAAGTGGAAGCCTGTATTTTTTCTAGCTCCTCTCCATATGAAATTAGCAATGAGCTATTGAATCCTGTGGAGGATGGAGGAAGGAATCTTGACTAGACTAAGCCAGTACACTGAGAGGCTTTGTAACATGGATTTTTCTAAAATAAGCCTGCCTCCCAAAGAGAGCCAACGAAAGGACCAATTTCCAATCCTCTTCTCAACCTTTTGAATCATCCATTTCCAATCTGCCACCCTGTAGTTGTTAGGTTTTAAATAAAATCCCAGGTATTGCATACCTTTGTCAATACTAATAAACTATATATTGAATGTTGTTTTCAACCTTTTCTCCAGACTGCGATCTATATTTTGTGCAAGAAAACATGACTTATGGAAATTAATATCCATACCAGAGGCAAGACAAAAAAAATTTAAAATAGATTAAAACACCATACAATCCTCGAAATTGCCAATGCCTAAAATGAGAACATCGCCAACAAAGAAAAGATGGGAGATGATATTCTCATAAGCAACTTTGAGGCCATGAAAATATTCTACTTCCACTGCCTTTTTCAATAATCTACGAAAACACTCGACAACCAAAAGGAACAAAAAAGGGGAGCGAGGGAAGCTCTGTCGTAAACCTCGATAGCTCTTAAAGAATTCAGTAGGGGAGCCATTTATTAAAAAATCCATGTTAACAGAATTTACACCAACCATAATCCATTGGGTAACCTCCCATTTTAATCCAATCTGAATTAACAACAACCGTAGAAATTTCCAGCTCACTTTGTCATATGCCTTCTTTAAGTCCAACTTAAGAATAATTGAGCTTAAATTCTTAGACTTAGCAATGTGTAAACACTCTTGAGCTATCCCCACAACATCAAAGATCAACCTATCTTTAAGGAAGCCAAACTGTTGAGAGGAGATACTTGACGCCAATTTGTCTTTCAGCCGGGAGGCAATGATTTTAGAGCTAACTTTATAAAAAAAAGTTACAGAGGGCTATAAGCCTAAAATCATGAAAGGATTATGGCTTGCTCATCTTGGGGATAAGGGGAAAAAAGGTAGCATTGAGAGCTCTCGGAATACGACCTGTACATATGGATTCCTCAACTGCCCTGTGAAGATCCTCCCCCATAATGTCAAAGAAATCCTAGAAGAGTTCATGTGTCCACCCATCTGGGCCAGGGATTTTATCCTTTGGCATTCTACTAACAATTTCCTTAACTTCCTCTAATGTGAAAGATTTGCCAATCTCATCGCTTTCTACATCATTAAAAATCATGGGCACATCCTTGAGTACCTTCATCTGATTACATGTACCCTCTGCCTCTATTGCGCTAAATTGGGATTTGAAATGTTTAAATGCAATCTCCTTAATATCATTTTCTGAATATTTGTAGCGTCCTTCATCATCAACTATATCCCAGATAGTGTTTTGGCATATTCTTTGGGAAGCAAATTTATGAAAACAAATTGTGTTCTTGTCACCCTTATCATTCCATATTGTCCGACTTCTAAGCCTCCAAGTGGATTCTTCCATTGCTAGTATCTTATATTTCCTTTGTTTAAGTGACTTGGGTAGATTCAGATCTTCCTGCACGAACACCTGTGACAGACAGTTCTAAAAAATCTCTGACATTTTTTGTTCAATGCTAAGAAGTTCTATGTGAATTTGTTTTTTTTTGTTTGTCTGCCAAAGAACGACTTATTTCTTTAAGTTCCTCAATTTTGCGCACAACAGATGGATAGAAGATACATCCGACCAATTTTCCATAGTTTTCCAAGTGTTCCTAATAAGAGAAGAAAACCTTGAATCAGATATCCAGGTGCTATTGAATTTAAAGGGAGGGGTGACTTTATGGGAAGACTTCTCAAACTATAAGCAAATCGGATTATGATCCAATATGGTGGAGTTTATGATCCAAGATCTAGTTTTACTATGACTACCAAGTAGGGTTTCATCAATAAGAAACCAATCCCATATTTTTGAGATACCAATTTCTCCAGCTCTGTCATTTCTCTAAGTAGGAGCCATTTGAATCGGTTGGATATTCACTAATCCAGTAGTTTGTAGAATATTAAAAAAGTAATCTGCAAGAGGGTCGATCCTAGCCGTGTTTCCCCACACCTCCCAGGCAAAAAGAGTAAAATTAAGGTCGCCTCCAACTATAATTCCATCTTCGCTCAATAAACCAAAATCTAAAAGGGGTTGCCAGAAACTTTCCCTTTCTTTATATTGTGCATAAAAGTTGAGGAGTTTCATCTTTTCAGCAAAATACTTGAATCTTCCCTCCAGAAAAATACTTGCATTGGTGCCAAATGCACATAACTCAACATAAGTTGGGTTCCACCCAGTCAATAATCTAGTCGAACGACCAATTGGATCCATAGCTACAACGTTCCACATCGGAAGACATTGAAGAAAAAAACTTTTAGCCTTTTCACCATCCACCAAGGTTTCTTGAAGGAAGACAATATCTGGGTTAACCTGTTTCAGAAGTAATTTGAGGGATGAAATTTTTGTGGGTCCCCCAAACCCACGGAGGTTTAAATAAAGAATAATCATAAGGGAACGAAAGAGGGCGGCTGGCTTTCTCTAAGGGCTAGGATGGGAACCCTATCGAAAATAGGGTTCAAGGAGCCAGGGAGAAAAGGTGCTTGAGAACGGTTAGGTTCTAAAAAAAATTGTGCTTTCTTTTTAAAAATCATATACTTCTTAGCTTTTAATATTTCTTTTAACACGGCCCGGATGGGGTGACACGTCGAGAGGGGGGTACAGGTGGACACGCACTCGACCCCGGCATAAATGCCGAAGGCCGCCACCCACGAGCATACATTAACGATGGATGACGGCCTTCACTGCAGTTGCAGGACGGAGGGACCTTTCCCTCGAGCGATCATTTATGCCATAGGCATTTTCGGGATGGCGATGATTAATTGTGAAAAGATGACTTCGGTTCTGGATCATTCGGTTTTCAATTCGCCTGGGAAGAGAGGGATTGTACCGACCTCGGCTCTGTATATTGTTTGGACACACTGGTGTGGTTCAGCCTCCACCGTGCCTGGGCTTGGTTCACCCTCTTTGTATTTCTCTCCGATTCTAGCGGGACAGAGCTTGCATTCCCGTGCCTCGCACCTGCATTTGCTCTCACCTTGGCTCATTCACCTCCACTTGCTTTTGCTCTGTTCCATCGCCATGGTTCGCATTAGAGGCCGACCTCGCCGAGGAGCGGCCTAGGAGGCGAAGAAAGCGTAGAAGCGTCGAAAGGAGAAGCTGGAGCGCACCTTGACTCTTGCGAATTCAATTCTCAGGAAGGAGGCCAAAGCGAAAAAATTGGCCCGGCTTGCCACCATCGCCGAGCACGGAGTTGGGTCCAGTCGAGATGTCCTGGAGAATGCGTTGGGGTCCATTCAAGAAGCTAGTTTCATGGAGGAGTTTCCTCCCTGTATAGTGGAGGAAGAACTGTTACCGGCGGACCAGCTGATTATAGAGGAAACCCGCGTGAAAACTCATCGGATGGAAAGTAGACCCACTCCGATTCTGGTTGACTACACCCCTGGCTGTATTGTAGAGGAGATACCTTGGCCTGGTGATAACCAGTGCAACTGCCAATACACACAGGGGGACAAAGCAGGCTCGAAGGGAGTAGAGGCAGCAGCGACGCAAGGAAGGTTCGTTGAGGATTCTAGAGCAGCGATGGACGTGGGTGGCAGCATGCACGGGTCACTCATCCGAGAGGAGCACCTAGCACTGATCTTCAACCTCCGTGGACACTTGGATGATCTGGAGCATCGGGCCCTCATCATGGGCCAGCGCATGGACATGTTCCTAGACGCCTTTTCCAACGTGCCAGCAAAGAGCAAATGCCCCCTCTGCGCGCAAGCTTTTGTCTTGACCGGGACCACGTGGCAGGATGGCAAGGATGACCAGTCACCAGACATCTAGGTTTTTCATGTTTTCTTGGCTCTTAGTTTTACTATGTTGTTGCTTTTTGTACTTAGTCTATAGACATCTGTCCTGGTTTCCTCCGGGCAGGACAGATGTCAAACAACTTTTATGTTCTATAATGCTATTTGCTACTTGCCCTCTTTACATGCTGGTTTCCGATAATCGGCAGCATTTTGGGTGACACTAGACCTACTTTGATGCATACTCTGTAATAATTTTGTCTTTCTAATATAGCAGGATCCACCCCCTTTTTTATTTAAAAAAAAATATATATATTTCTTTTAACACTTAAATTTATTAATATCATATATTATGGTTTAATAAAGTAATTAACGGATTATTAATCTATCACGCGACCATTTATTTATTAAACTACTTCATTTGAATCTTTAAATATAATCTTTGATCCATTAATATATTATTTGACTTATTGATCAATTAAGAAAGTAAAATTCATTAATATATTAATAATGTGATATCTCTCTTTTAATTCATTAAAATATTATTTGATTAATAAAATCAATATTATTGATAAACTAACAAAGTAAATATATCAATATATTATTAATAAGATAGCTTTCATTTAAGCAATTGTAAGGATTTTTAGTCAATTCCTCGATTATTTAGATTTAGTTAATGCAGATATTTACTATTATCGTCATGCATATTCATTATATTCATTATTAATGTTGATGAAGTGTCCTTGTGTAACACCCCTGTTTTCTCCAACTTGTAATTAATCATTAATTAGGATTACCATGATGTGGCATGGGAACAATGTAAATGTATTATTGTTTGAATTGCCAATAACTGACTCTAGGGGTGAAGTCTTGAAAGTACTAGCCATGATATCACTAGAGGAAAGAATGTGAAAACTATAAGAGATCAGTTAATAAGAAAAGGACTGGTGGTTGAACCATCAACTACCCCATGAATGGAAGCATGGTCTAGCTGAAGAAGGTCAACCCGAAGTACCACAGGGTCCTGCAGACTCAGACTGGCCCAGGTTTCCTTCTGACAGAAGGAACAAGATAGGAGGGATGTGTGTGCAAGGCATGCCAGAGAATAAAAAAGAAGAGTGGAGAATGCGAGGAACTCGCCAGCAGAGAATGAGCCAAGGCCATGATATTGATGCTAAGGAAGCATCTGATAAACCTTGTCGAGGCCATGACAGAGAGAGAAATATCTGAGAGTATGCAGAGAATAGGACCTGAGCAGAAGGTCATGAGCTTGATGTTGAGGAAGCACCTGATAAACCTCGCGGAAGACATGAAAGAGAAAGCATTATTGAGAATTGGCAGAAATTCCCTGGTGATATCATGGCTTGGCACGAGGGTGGCCAGAGCGCTAAGAATGAATGCCCTTGAGTCTATGGTTGGGTGGAAAGGAAAAAACCCACAGTTAGTTAGTTGGCTACAACCTATAATAGATAAGTATTCTCATAACCTATGTATTTAAGCAGTAACTATGAATTAAAGTTGGATATCCTATGAATGTTGTAGGGATGTGCATGTTTGCTCAATGTTTATATTGTATCCCTTTAATTCTACCTAATTGTGTATTTAAGAAAATAAGGAATTCTCTAGCTTGTACACATAAATGCTTGAGCCCCGTGGTGGCTCAAGTTAAAATAAATGAACTGTGAATTTGTTGACCTTGGTCATAGACTCACGTGTGCATGCCGAGACTCCCAGACGTTATGAAGAAAGGAGTCTACTAATATCAAGAGAGGTAGTGCATGTATGCACAGAGTCTCTGTGAGGTGGGAACAGACCGAGAATCCCCTTAAGTTCTAGAGTTTATAAATGAGCGCAAGGGGTGCGCGGAAGATTTCTCTAAGTGTTAAGTTCAGAAGAAATACCGCAAAATACCTAAGTACTTAAGGACCTGACAAAGCTTAGGAAGGATAGCAAGATTCAAGACCTGAAAGGAGAGATCCTTTCATTTGGAAGACGAATGGATGAGATTAGTTTGGGAGGAGCCGAAGTTCTTCACGATCGTCGGATCTGGAGAAGGAATAGGGCCATTAACCCTTAGATCCCTTCGGACTTCGTGGGTCCGACAAATTGAGCATATTCATCGCATAGGAGGTGAATCCTCTGAAGTCCCAAACTTAATTTGTGCCATTGATATGAGGATGACCGGGAACTATCCCGAATGTCAGATCTACGATATAGTAAGCGCGATGTTGACCACTTCGGGAGGACAGAGGTTTGGTAACACCAAAACCCTCGAAGTCCCGAAGTTAATGTGGACCATGGATCTAAGGATCCTTTTGGATCCCTCACAACCATTTGATCATGGGGACAGGTGTCGTCAGATCCTACACTCCGAAGAGAAGTCACTCCGGGAGAATCGAAGTGTGAAGGCACGAGGATTTATGAAGGTCGGGGTCCCAAAGTCATCCCACCTATCCGTTGGAAAGAGACGCTTGGCAGAGGATCTGCCATTTCAGAGAAAAGTTACTACAGGAGAAAAGGGAGTGTGTTGAACAAGAACTCCCGAAGGCCGGAGAGATGAAGTTCATCTGAGTCATCCATCAACTGAGGACATGTGTCAGCAGATCTTCCATTTCAAAAGATAGCCACTTCATTCACGCGAGTTGAGAACTCCCGAAGCCAGAATTGTCAAAGTAAATCGTGACCATTGATCTGAGAGGGACACACATTAGCAGATCGTGGAGTCTGGAAGTGAAAACTCCATAGGAAAGGAAGTGGAGCGTTGATCAGAAGTTGTCAGAAGATCTAAAGGTAAGGATGCATCCTAGTCATCTGTCATTGGAACATGTGGAGACTGGATATTTACTCTGGGGGTAAGTCACCTTGGAGGAATTGAAGAGTAAAGGCATGAGAACTCCCAAAGGCTGGATCGTCTGAGTTCATTAGAACCATACATTGGAATAGGATGCGTTGTGTGAGATTTGTTACTTCGGAGGATTGGTACTCTGGAAGAAATAACACAAAGGAGCATTGACTGCAAGTCGCCTGAAGCGGGGAAAAGGACAGATATCGACCGTTGATCATGGAAAACATGTGGTGCTCTATCTGTAACTCCAAGTATGGAGCACATTGGAGGAAAGAGGTGTTTGGAGTGTTCGAAACTCCCGAACGTTGAAGTCCCTACGTAAATCTCAGTTTTTGGTTGTGAAAGAAGTGTGGACCATATATTTGTTCCGTGTTTTTTTGCGAGCTCGGAGTTCTGTGGATTCAAAGTCAGGTGTGTCAAGAACGCCTGGAACACGAAGCTCTGAAGTTCCCTTTGAGTTCGATCCTGGGAATAGCCCGAGGTCATATGAAGGAAGCGACCTAGCATGGAAAGATAGCTTTTTTTGTTCAAATCCTTCAAAGGGGCCAGGAAAGAGTGTCGGGTATGTGTTATATTCTTTGCATGTGTGTGTATGGGCACGTCAGATATGACAACTGCGTCTGACGATCCTAGTTATGGATTGTGCTACCAAGGAAGACCAGGGTTGGACAGAGTGTTGGACATACATGGCTTTGTTTATGAAGACTGGGCTAGAGATATGGATCACAGAAAATCTACAAGTGGGTATGTGTTTAACCTATTTGGAGTAGCAATCAGTGAGATGAGCAAAAGACTGGATGTAGTGGCACTCTCAACTACAGAAGTTGAATACATGGAAGCTACTCATGCAAGCAAGGAAGCAGTCTAGTTACAAAGATTGTGTTCAGGTATTGGGTTGGTACAACAAATAGTGAGATTAGATTGTGACAGTCAGAGTGCAATCTTCCTGGAAAAGAACCCAGCTTATCACTCAAAGAAAAAGCATATTGATGAGGGCTCTCCAGGCGGGGGGTGATGGCACCAGGAGAGGAGGTTATAGGCACTATCTGGACAGAGACAAAGGGGGGGGCTCTTTAATGGTTGGAGTGTGGAATTTTTGGGGTTGTTCTCCTCCTCACACGTATGGGTGAGCAATAAATAACCTATTTTTCCCCGAAACTGCCCCAAAACAAATTCCTTACGGGGTGTTTTCCCTTGGTATTTGCCCTATAACAACATCCTTACGGCGTGAATTCAGTATCACTTTGTGAGAGACATGGTTGAGGAAAAGAAGGTGTTGTTGGAAAAGGTTGACACTTTGAATAATGTTGCAGATTCATTGACAAAGTCTATGAGCACAGAAAAGTTCTCCTGGTGTAGATTAACAATGGGCATTGTTGCCCTGGATTGTTGACTATACAATCCCCTGGACCCCTGGATGCAAACAAAACAACAAGTGGGAGAATGTTGGGTATGTTTTATATTATTTGCATGTGTGTGTGTGGGCGTGTCATATATGACAACTGCATTTGATGATCCCTCTTTGTTATTTTTAGCGAATTTTTCTATTTTTAGCAGTTTTGTAAATTAATCTCAGATTAAGGGATTAGGGTTTTGGTATCTACGGAATACCTAAAAACATTGTATATATATATTATATGGTGAATGGTGAAATTCGATATAATGAATATAAGAAAGGTTTTCTCAGTGGAGGGTTTCCGGTATAAATCTTTGTGTATTATGTGAATGAGCCATTCATTAATTTATGTTTTTCTTAAGAATATATATGCATTTCTTTTCTTCACATGTTTAAAACTTACAAAGAGTCCGCGGGTTTGGAAGAAAATGCACTTTGGTGAAAGGGGGAACCTAGAGAGAGTTAATGGAAACAAAATTTTGATACTCCGCACATTAAAAGAGCACCTAGGGGTCGGGTGTGTTACAAAATGGTATCAGAGAATGACAACAACACTTGGCCTGCTTGGGCTCATGCACGAGTCGTATGAAAATATTTCTGGAGGAATTTAAGGGGTAACACCCTATCTTACCACATTCCTAAGATGCTTAGAAAACCTCTACTGAAAAGAGGAATGAGACCCTTTACTGTAGATAGATGTTTTGGAAATTGGCATTGTATGTTGCTAATGTTCCCAAATAAAGAAGTTGACGTCATTGTGCAATTTTACGTGTTCTTGTATAGTCATAAGATTTGGTTACCAAGGCTAAGATGAGCCTGTGGAGAATATTACTGCCAAACATAAATCATATGAATAAGTTCCTTGAGTAGAAGGATGCAGATTTAAAATACAGTTGGGATTTTAACCAACGAGATTGAATCATGCTAAGTCTGTGACAAAGGAAGCCTAACATTTCTTTGATAAATGATAGTCGATGCTACAGGAGTGGGATTATGTTGATGGACACTAATAGAAAGACTTGTATGTGAACAGATGGAAAGGATCTGTAGTAGTAGTAAAAACTACTTCTTTAATGAAGGGTTAAACCTTGTATATGTGTATAATCCCTCACGATCAGAGGAATGAGTCTGGTGACCATTCCCTGAAAAGGGAGAGCATGCATATCTCTCAGGTTTAAAAGTGGACTGAGAAACAAATTTTGTTTCTAGGTACAGGAATTGTTGAACATGGTTTTTCTAATCAAGCTGATAAACGGAGTTGTAGAAATATAGAGTGATTGAGTGAGAAATCACAGCAGCCTCCCTTGCTTGGTGGATAGGAAACTAATATACCATATTTATTGTGGGAGGAGGAGAGTGGCCTCCGTCCCTGACTGTGTTGAACAAAAGGAATAATTCTAGGTGTAATGGTCAAGACTGATATTGACCTAAAGATACTCTGGATTTATGAACTAGGATACCTAGTAAGTAACATAATTAGAAATTGCATTTGGGCTTTAAGGGAATAGTCCAAATGGTATTAGACATTAAATTGTTAAAATTAAGATAAAATGGTTGACTAAATCTTGATCTTGAATGTGGTAAAGGAAGTGTTGGGGCACTTCTAGAAGCCCGATGGGTCAGATTGAGATTGAGTGGTGGATGGTAGCCATATAGATATAGTTGAAAACTAAATTAGCTGATTATGTTACCTTGGGCATGGTTATAATTGCCCAGATTGTATTTATAAGTTGGGTAATGTTCCATGGAGGTTGAGGCAAGAGTGGTTTCTTGCTAGATGTTATCGTATATAAAGGGAACATAGTTATGACTATGTCTGATTCAACTTCCATGTGGATGTTGTGTGAATGACTGCAAGCTCACAACTGAGAGGGAAGCTCAGTGTTGTGTGTCCCTGTGAGGCTTGTCATAAGGATGAAAACAATATCCTTGGAGGAGGATCTGGAAGTCTGATAGGTCCATGTGTAAATGATGCACATGCATGATGCAAGGATATATGTATACTAAAGGCACAGTATGGTTTCCTTGATGAGTGATACGTAAGGCAAGAATTGCACTTGCCAAGATTAAGTGAATACCATGGATGCATGGCCGACTCCATTTGAAGAGTCATGAAAGTTTTGTTTTGAATGATAGCTTAAGGGGGATGCACTCCATTCCCTCAGGAAAGACTAGTATAAATAAATGAAAGAGTAAATGAGCAAGGATGGTCTGTTGTTAGGATAAGAGGAAAATGATTATGACTTGAGAATCACGTGAGAAGGATTTTGAACAATCATGAGTTGACTAATTTTAAAGTAGAGATGTATGTAGGTTGTGAAATATACCCATGGAAACTACACACAGACTTTTGATTATGTATATGGTTAAGTACATCATGGATGTAAGTTAACAAAACCAGAATATGTATGGATACATAATTTGGGTGCATGAAAAAGATGCATGTTTATATTTCTTATGGAATATTTGGTAAACAACTAAAGCTAACTCAAGTTTGAGGCCATTACAGATAATGATGGACATGCAATAAGCAAGTTGCATGTTGAGGGAGTTCCCTATGGAAGAACTGTGTGAAAACTTTGTTAGGAGGACAAAGTCACAACCTTAATAACTGTTGAGAATTAAGCAGTGAGCTACAAGCTTATATATATATATATATATATATATATATATATATATATATATATATAAGAATCATGGATTATATTTTGAAAGCATCATGTAATAAATAGAATACTAATGAATGGATAAATGAGTATGTTTGATTGAATAGGCTTGGTTGAAGCCATGTTAAGAAAAGATAGTGAAGCCTTTATAGATAACTCAGCTGGGCTGAAAATTCCCAGGCAGTGTAGAAAGAATTGGAAGAAGGGGAGATCCCTCAATTCTTTTCTTGCTGAATATTATGTTTTCTCTGGGATGAGAGAGATGGTACACAGATGAAAGTAAATGTTTTGGCACCATAGTGATGATGGTTGTATTGTTGTAGAAACAATCAAGATTTGTTTGTGTTGCACTAATGAAAACATTAAGGATAATGTGATGAAGTGCATAAAGATGTGCTAGGACATGTCTGAAGTTTTTTTATTGTCTTAACGTTATGCACGAAATTTTTGAAAGGAAGTTGTATGCCACGGATACCCAAGTAGAGTATTATTTCAGGAAGAAAACCCTGATCGAATCAGGTTAATCAAGAACGTGATAGAGGAGATGAATGCAAGTCGTTCATCGGAGGGAAGATCGATCGCAGTTGTCAAATCGACTTCAATATCCACCGGAGTTAGTGGATCAAACACCAATCGTTTGATTAGATCGATGTTCGGGGATCATTGTGGGATGCACAGGCGAAATTAACGGACGTACTAGTTCACGTCCTGCAATCAACCCGCACTATTGATCTCGTCGGGGTGGATGATCAACGACCACGATTAAAAGAATCTGGCGAGCACTTTTCAGATTTCGTATATTGAACTCTCCGATAAAGAGCGATCATATTGGGGTTCCGCAATCATTGTGAACCATAGATCTGTGAACGATTGGTGGGAGAACATGCAAGGAACCCACGCGTTAATGTCGCATAAAAATCGTATTGTGTTTGGGTTCTGTGGTTGAATTTAGAAAATCGAAGCTATGTTCTCAATCGTGTGGTTTAAAATCGATCGAGGGCTAAGATCGATGACCTGTGATCATTGTGAAGATTTCATATGCACACGGGTTAACGTCGAGACCTGTACCTATAATTTAGATTCAATATAGCGTTGTTTGGATTTTGGGATCTGATCGTAGATCAGATGACCTGTATTCATGGCAGAGATCAAGAGGAGAGTTAAACTGTGAGTTAGTTGAGGTTTCACAATCCCTTGCAGTCGTCGGATCTGGGGGAAGACAGATCTACACTGTCGATTTGCAGACAAGGGATTTAGCCAAGATCATAGCGCCTAGACACGGGAGATGAAAGGATAGCGCCTGAAAAGAATAAGAACTAAGGTCATAGCTTTCGATTGCATGGAGAGAAAATGGATTTTCTCTGAGCTAGTCAAGCAAGATAGAGTTTAGCACTCTACGCTAGAATGTGGTCAGAGGGACTGGTTATATGGGAATAAAGATGCTCATAGCTATCACATTGCATGCAATTTCTTCGAGGAAATGCATGTTTTCATGAAGGGAAGACGATGGACCTTGCATTGACCTTCCGAAAATTTTACTTACATTGTATGGATGTCAAAGGAAAGCAAATTTGGGTGGCCATGAGTGTGGGCACCTTGGTTACTAACGAGGAAAGAATGCTTGGGTGCATTCAAGAGAAACTTATATTTTCATATGTGTCGACCTGGGATCATGACCAACCTGTAGCAAGAAGCACAGTTCGACTGCAATAATGAACAAGAATGAATAAGCGATGTGGTGAATAGCTTGGCTAAGCTCCAACACACCATGGAAGAGTGCTTGTCATAAAATGTGGCAAACCTGAAATCAATGCAAGGGTGCATTGGGTATGAATCTGGCCACGAATGTTGGCACAATCATTAAAGTCAATTGATAGTTGAATTACATTTTGAAAGGTTTGGTAGGATGAAATGATGAATAGGTAAGGGATGATATTTTTTTTCCTCCCATGTTTATATAGATGTGGTGCAACTGTTAGAATGCACAAGTTAAAAAAGGATGTGATGAAATTTTAAATGTGGTGAGAATATATATATATATATATATATACATGATAAACTAACAGTTTGTTTTGGTTGTGTAAACAATGACTTGCAGGAAGAAAGAGTCTTGGATATGGAAATAGTGTAAGCCCATAAGGAATACCGATTGCATGTTGAGCTAAACTACCATGGGGAGGGAAGTCCCATGCTTGTGAAACCAATTCCATGTGGAACAAATCTGAAAATAAATGAAGAAATTGGAAAATTTGTGGGTGACAAATTTGCAATAAAATTTTGAAATTTAGAATTGTGATGATGTCTCATGAATTATGTATACCTATGATACAGGTGAGAAGAAAATATTTGTCCAGAAAGGAAGAATGAAGGCTATCCAGCTGAAAATCATGAAGGAGGCCACTGCTGAGCCATGAGAAACCCATGGCAAGCCATGATTGCTTGGAATATGTTGTGTTGAGGTAACACAAGCCGGAGGGATGCCTCGGTAGAGCAAGTCTGAGGGACGCCTCGACTGCAAGGCTCGATAAAGTCTCTGGGATTATTCCTATGTGAGAAAACCTTGGCAAGGCAAGATGGATCACCCGAGGAACTGTATAACAAAGAAGGGGATGCCTGAGCCTGGGCCTGGAGGGTGAGTGACCACATGGAAGAGGAGACTTTGATAGTTCTTGTAAACTATTGATTGGGATCATGCACACAATGGGTATGTCAAGGAAAAAATGTGAGGCTGGATAACAAGACAGCCATGTGGATACAAATCCACAAACTGCGCAAATAAGTATTGTGTTAGACTATGAAATTTTCCTAGAAATTTTATGCAACAGTAAAATGTTTTCGCATGAGACTATGATTAATGTGCTTGTTGTCCAAGAATTATTGAAGGAAAGTGATGAAGATTAAGAGTCTGAAAAAGGACTTGACCAAGAAAGAAGGTCAAGAATTCTGAAGTGGTTGAATGAGAAAGGCATGACAGGTGTTACTGAGAAAGAACAATGAGGACGATGTTCCTTTTAAGGGGGAGGGGATTGTAACACCCCTATTTCCTCCAACTTGTAATTTATCATTAATTAGGATTACCAAGTTGTGGAATGGGAACAGTGTAAATGTATTATTGTTTGAATTACCAATAACTCACTGTGGGGATGAAGCCTTGAAAGTACTAGCCATGATATCACTAGAGGAAAGAATGTGAAAACTATAAGAGATCAATTAATAAGAAAATGACTAGTAGTTGAACCATCAACTACCCCATGAATGGAAGCATGGTCTAGCTATATAAGGTCAACCCGAAGTACCACAGGGTCCTGCATACCCAAAATGACCCGTGTTTCCTTCTGATAGAAGGAACATGATAGGAGGGATGTGCATGCAAGGAACACCAGAGAATAAAAAAGAAGAGTGGAGAATGTGAGGAACTCGCCAGTAGAGAATGAGCTGAAGGCCACGAGCTTGATGTTGAGGAAGCATCTGATAAAGCTCGTCGAGGTCGTGATAGAGAGAGAAATATTTGAGAGTATGTTGAGAACGAGACCTGAGCAGAAGGACACGAGCTTAATGTTGAGGAAGCACCTGATAAACCTCGCAGAAGATGTGAAAGAGACAGGATCATTGAGAATTGGCATAAATTCCCTGGTGATATCATGGCTTGGCACGGGGGTGGACAGAGCGCTAAAAATGAATGCCTTTGAGCCTATGGTTGGGTGGAAAGGAAAAAACCCATAGTCAGTTAGTTGGCTACAACCTGTAATAGATAAGTATTCTCATATCCTGTGTATTTAAGCAGTAACTATGACTTAAAGTTGGATATCCTATGAATGTTGCATGGATGTGCATATTTTCTCAATGGTTATACTGTATCCCTTTAATTCTGCCTAATTGTGTATTTAAGAAAATAAGGAATTCTCTGGCTTGTGCACATAAATTCCTGAGCCCCGTGGTGGCTCAAGTTAAAATAAATGAACTGTGAATTTTTTGACCTTGGGCATAGCCTCACGTGTGCATGTCGAAACTCCCAGTTGTTCTGAAGGAAGGATTTTGTTAAGCTCAGGAGAGGTAGTGCATGTATGCACAGAGTGTCTACGAGGAGGGAAGAGACCGAGAACCCCCTTAAGTTATAGATTTGATAAATGAGCGCAAGGGGTGTCCGAAATATTTCTCTAAGTGTTAAGTTCAGGAGAAATAACGCAAAATACCTAAGTACTTAAGGAGCTGACAAAGCTCAAGAAGGATAGTGAGATTCAAGCTCTGAAAGGAGATATCCTTTCGTTTGGAATACGAATGGATGAGATTAGTTTGGGAGGAGCCGAAGTTCTTCACAATCATCAGATCTGGAGAAGGAACGTGGGAGTTAACCCTTAGATCCCTTTGGACTTTGTGGGTTTCAAAGTGGACTGAGAAACAAATTTTGTTTCTAGGTACAAGAATTGTTGAACATCGTTTTTCTAATCAAGCTGATAAACAGATTTGTAGAAATATAGAGTGATTGAGTGAGAAATCACAGCAGCCTCCCTTGCTTGGTGGATAGGAAATTTATATACCATATTTCTTGTGGGAGGAGGAGAGTGGCCTCCGTCCCTGACTGTGTTGAACAGAAAGAATAATTCTAGGTGTAATGGTCAAGACTGATCTTGAACTAAAGATACTCTGGATTTATGAACTAGGATACTTAGTAAGTAACATAATTAGAAATTGCATTTGGGCTTTAAGGGAATAGTCCAAATGGTATTAGACATTAAATTGTTAAAATTAAGATAAAATGGTTGATTAAATATTGATCCTGAATGTGGTAAAGGAAGTGTTGGGGCACTTTTAGAAGCCCGATGGGTCAAATTGACATTGAGTGGTGGATGGTAGCCATATAGATATAGTTGGAAACTAAATTAGTTGATTATGTTAGCTTGGGAATGGTTATAATTTCCCAGATTGTATTTATAAGTTGGGTAATGTTCCATGGAGGTTGAGGCAAGAGTGTTTTCTTGCTAGATGTTATCGTATAGAAAGGGAACATAGTTATGACTATGTCTGATTCAAATTCCATGTGGATGTCGTGTGAATGACTGCAAGCTCACAATTGAGAGGGAAGCTCAGTTTTGTGTGTCCCTGTGAGGCTTGTCATAAGGATGGAAACAATATCCTTAGAGGAGGATCTCGAAGTCTAATAGGTCTATGTATAAATGATGCACATGCATGATGTAAGGATATATGTATACTAAAGGCATAGTATGGATTCCTTGATGAGTGATATGTAAGGCAAGAATTGCACTTGCCAAGATTAAGTGAATACCATGGATGCATGGCCGACTCCATTTTGAAGAGTCATGAAATTTTTGTTTTGAATGATAGCTTAAGGGGGATGCGCTCCATTCCCTCAGGAAAGACTAGTATAAATAAATGAAAGAGTAAATGAGCAAGGATGGTCTGTTGTCAGGATAAGAGGAAAATGATTATGACTTCAGAATCACACGAGAAGGATTTTGAACAATCAAGAGTTGACTAATTTTAAAGTAGAGATGTATGTAGGTTGTGAAATATACCCATGGAAACTACACACAAACTTTTGATTATGTATATGGTTAAGTACATCATGGATGTAAGTTAACAAAACCAGAATATGTATGGATACATAATTTGGGTGGATGACAAAGATGCATGTTTATATTTCTTATGGAATATTTGGTAAACAACTAAAGCTAACTCAAGGTTGAGGCCATCACAGACAGTGATGGACATGCAATAAGAAAGTTGCATGCTGAGGGAGTTCCCTATGGAAGAACTGTGTGAAAACTTTGTTAGGAGGACAGAGTCACAACCTTAATAACTGTTGAGAATTAAGAAGTGAGCTACAAGCTTATATATATATATATATATATATAAGAATCATGGATTACATTTTGAAAGCATCATGTAATAAATAGAATACTAATGAATGGATAAATGAGTATGTTTGCTTGAATAGGCTTGGTTGAAGCCATGTTAAGAAAATACAGTGAAGCCTTTAGAGATAACTCAGTTGGGCTGAAGGGGAGATCCCTCAATTATTTTCTTGCTAAGTATTATGTTTTCTCTGGGATGAGAGAGCTGGTACACAGATGAAAGTAAATGTTTTGGCACCATAGTGATGATGGTCGTATTGTTGTAGAAACAATCAATATTTTTTTGTGTTGCACTCATTAAAACATTAAGGATAATGTGATGAAGTGCATAAAGATGTGCTAGGACATGTCTGAAATTTTTTTATTGTCTTAACGTTACGCAGAAATTTTTTGAAAGGAAGGTGTATGCCATGGATACCCAAGTAGAGTATTATTTCAGGAAGAAAATATTGATCGAATCTGTTGGAATATTGGTTGTTGTCATTGATGTCAACCCTAGCCATGGGTTTTGGACCGCAAGATTGATAAAGGTATTTGGACATGAAGGACAATACACATGCATATACAACACCCATGAATGGATAGTATACATCATGTTGTTTCCGGTGGTATGTGGCACATCATGTGGATCCTCATGGTTGAGGAGAAATGAATTTTTGAAGATGACAAAGTGAATTGAAGAAGGAAGTACATGTAGGCCTTGAAGATAATTAAAGAAAAGAATTACAAAATAAGAAAGTGTCAGGTGGGCCCTAATGTTAAAAGGAAGTGACATAAATGGTATAAATAAACATTATTATACATTCATTTGATACAAGTGGAATTTCAAATGAAATAAGAAGTAAAGAAAGCCGGATTTCAAGGGAGGATGAAGTCTTTTGGTGATGTGTTCTAAGGTATGTTATTTTCAGGTCATCTTACCATTTTTGCTATAACTTTTTTTATAGAGCAATTCAGATGGTGAAATCACTATGGTATTGAGAATACATATCAAGGTACCTTTGGTAAAAGGTTAAGCTCTTGATTCACTATAATTATGGAGATACACTCTGTGGAAGATAGGGTTTGTGACCAGTCCTGAAGCTAGTCAATAAACAGGTGTTCCGGGTAAAACAGACATAACTTCTTCATCGAGAATCCAAATGAAGTGGGAAAAATTTCATTGGAAAGAGTATGGACTCTAGTTTCTTGTGTGAAAATTTCATAATCAAATGTTAATTATTGAGTGCGGGGAATTATGTGCAAGTTCACTCTCCTGAATAGACCAGAATTGAATAAAGTCTACCATTCTTTCTATAACTTGTTTTTGGGGAGGATTCAAGGAGTGAAACTTGGAGGAGTTTCAGAGAATACATTGAGTAATATTATATACAGGATCAGAGTACTCCAAGAATTGAAGATGTCTCAGGAAGCATTATCAGGTTCTATGTGATAGTTGGTTGATGGTGATGATTTAATGTAAAGTTTTATTATCTCTCATATATTCTTGGGTGGAAGGAAGGGGCAAGGATGGAGAGTTCAACTCTCTCTTGATATTGAAGGATTGTATCTTCCTCTTGGATTTTTAGCCCTCCCTTTACATTTGGAAGTTGTAGCTACCTTTGGAATTCATTACTTCCCTTGAACAATAACTGTTGATTATTTCTCATACATTGTGCATGGTGTATTGTGGTGTATTGGTGTAACTCTTATACTATTGTTCATTGTTCATTGGATATAGTTGAATGGTTTAAGTATAAGTTGAAAAATGTTTTAAATTGTACTTGATACTGATTCACCCCCCTCTCAGTATCAACAATTAGTATCAGAGTGGGTTACCATCAGTACAGTTTAACCACTGGAAGGAAGATCCTATGCAGAAATGGAAGACAAAATTTGAAATGGGAGTCCACCATTTGATGGAAGCAATTTTGAATACTGGAAAAATAGAATGGAAACTTACTTGAAAGCTCTTGGGGCAGATGTTTGGCTCTCAGTTGCTTCAGGATATAATGCTTTGAAGAAACCAAAGACTACAGCTCAGAAGGAAGCAAAAAGGAACAACAAATTGGCAATAGATACCATCCTGGATGGATTGACAGATTCAGTGAAATCCAAGGTGGGATCATCTGCATCAGCAAATGAGCTTTGGGACAAGCTACAAGACCTTTATGCAAGGGAAGAAGTAGTAGAAGAAGAAGAAGTTGAAGAAGATTACAACATCTTAGATTTCAAAGAAGAAAATAGAGGTTAGTTCTTTTGCTTTAATTGTGAAGGAGTAGGACATGTTGAATTTGAATGTCCTCATCCAAGGATTGAAAGAGATGACAATG
>ML784022.1:722716-750266 GCA_009831015.1 Picea engelmannii
ATATATATATATATATATATATATACATGAGAAACTAACAGTTTGTTTGGTTGTGTAAAGAATGACTTGTAGGAAGAAAGAGTCTTGGATATGGAAATATTGTAAGCCCATAAGGAATATCGATTGCCTGTTGAGATAAACTGTCATGGGGAGGGAATTCCCATGCTTGTGAACCTAGTTCCATGTGGAACAAATCTGAAAATAAATGAAGAAATTGGAAAATTTGTGGGTGACAAATTTGCAATAAGATTTTGAAATTTAGAATTGTGATGATGTCTCATGAATTCTATATACCTGTGATATAGGTGAGAAGAAAATATTTGTCTAGAAAGGAAGAATGAAGGCTATCCAGCTGAAAAGCATGAAAGAAGCCACTACTGAGCCATGAGAACCCCATGGCAAGCCATGATTGCTTGGAATATGTTGTGTTGAGGTAACACAAGATGGAGGGATGCCTCAGCAGAGCAAGTCTGAGGGACGCCTCGACTATAAGGGTTGATAAAGTCTCTAGGATTATTCCTATGCGAGAAAACCTTGGCAAGGAAAGATGGATCACCCGAGGAACTATATAACAAAGAAGGGGATGCTTGAGCCTGGGCCTGGAGGGTGAGTGACCTCATGGAAGAGGAGACTTTGATAGTTCTTGTAAACTATTGATTGGGATCATGCACACAATGGGTATGTCAAGGAAAAATAGTGAACCTGGATAGCAAGACAACCATGTGGATACAAATCCACAAACTACGTAGATAAGTATTGTGCTAGATTATGAAATTTTGCTAGAAATTTTATGCAACAGTAAAATGTTTTTTCATGAGACTATGATTAATGTTCTTGTTGTCCAAGAATTATTGAAGGAAAGTGATGAAGATTAAGAGTATGAAAAAGGACTTGAACAATAAAGAAGGTCAAGAATTCTGAAGTGGTTGAATGAGAAAGGCATGATAGGTGTTACTGAGAAAGAACAACGAGGACGGTGTTCCTTTTAAGGGGGAGCGGATTGTAACACCCCTGTTTCCTCCAACTTGTAATTTATCATTAATTAGGATTACCATGTTGTGGCATGGGAACAGTGTAAATGTATTATTGTTTGAATTGCCAATAACTCACTGTGGGGATGAAGCCTTGAAAGTACTAGCCATGATATTACTATAGGAAAGAATGTGAAAACTATAAGAGATCAGTTAATAAGAAAAGGACTAGTGGTTGAACCATCAACTACCCCATTAATGGAAGCATGGTATAGCTGCAAAAGGTCATCCCAAAGTACTACAGGGTCCTGCAGACCCAGACTGACCCAATTTTCCTTATGATAGAAGGAACATGATAGGAGGGATGTGCATGCAAGGCACGCCAGAGAATAAAAAAGAAGAGTGGAGAATGTGAGGAACTCGCCAGTATAGAATGAGTTGAAGTCCATGAGCTTGATGTTGAGGAAGCATCTAATTAACTTCGTCGAGGCCATGACAGAGAGAGAAATATTTGAGAGTATGTTGAGAATTAGACCTGAGCAGAAGGCCACAAGCTTGATGTTGAGGAAGCACTTGATAAACCTCGCAGAAGATGTGAAAGAGAAAGGATCATTGAGAATTGGCATAAATTCCCTGGTGATATCATGGCTTGGCATGGGGGTGGCCAGATCTCTAAGAATGAATTCCTCTAAGCCTATGGTTGGGTGGAAAGGAAAAAACCCACAGTTAGTTAGTTGGCTACAACCTGTAATAGATAAGTATTCTCATATCGTGTGTATTTAAGCGATAACTATGAATTAAAGTTGGATATCCTATGAATGTTGTAGGGATGTGCATATTTTCTCAATGGTTATACTGTATCCCTTTAATTATTCCTAATTGTGTATTTAAGAAAATAATGAATTCTCTGGCTTGTACACATAAATTCCTGAGCCCCGTGGTGGCTCAAGTTAAAATAAATGAACTGTGAATTTGTTGACCTTGGGCATAGCCTCATGTGTGCATGTCGAAACTCCCAGTCGTTCTGAAGGAAGGATTTTTTTAAGCTCGGGAGAGGTAGTGCATGTATGCACAGAGTGTCTGTGAGGAGGGAAGAGACCGAGAACCCCCTTAAGTTCTAGATTTGATAAATGAGCACAAGGGGTGCACGAAATATTTCTCTAAGTGTTAAGTTCGGGACAAATAACGCAAAATACCTAGTACTTAAGGAGTTGACAAAGATCAAGAAGGATAGTGAGAGTCAAGCCTCGAAAGGAGAGATCCTTTCGTTTGGAAGACGAATGGATGAGATTAGTTTGGGAGGAGCTGAATTTCTTCACAATCGTCGGATCTGGAGAAGGAACGTGAGCGTTAACCCTTAGAGCCCTTTGGACTTTGCGGGTCCAACGAATTGAGCATATTTTCCGCACTTGAGGTGAATCCCAAAGTCCCAAAGTCCTGAACTTAATCTGGGTCGTAGATCTGAGGATTCCTAGGAACTATCCCAACCATCGGATATACGATATAGTCAGCCCGATGTTGACCACTTCGGGAGGACAAAGGTTTGGTAACACCAAAACCCCCGAAGTCCTGAAGTTAATGTGGACCATGGATCTAAGGATCCTTCAGGATCCCTCACGAGCGTTCGATCATGGGGGCATGTGTCATTAGATCCTACACTCCGAAGAGAAGTCACTTCGAGAGAATCAAAGTGTAAAGGCGCGAGGATTTCCTAAGGCTGGAGACCCAAAGTCATCCCAGTCGTCTGTTGGAAAGGGATGTGTGGCATAATATCATCCATTTCGTAGAAAACTCACTCTGGAATAAAAGTCACTCAGGGAGAGATGGAGTTCATTTGAGTCATCCGTCAGCTGAGGAAAGGTGTGAGCATATCTTCCATTTCGAAAGATAGCCACTTCGGAGGAAAGTGGGGTTGCGCGAGTTGAGAACTCCCGAAGCCCGAACTACCGAAGTAAATCATGATCGTCGATTTGAGAGGGACATGCGTTAGCATATCGTGGACTCTGAAAATGCGAACTCCAGAGGAAAGGAAGTGGGGCATTGATCAGAAGTCGTCCAAATCTCCAAAGGTAAGGAATCATCCTAGCCGTCCGTCATTGGAACACGTGGAGACTGAAGATTTACTCCGAGGGAAAGTAACTCCAAAGGAATTGAAGAGTAAAGGCATGAGAACTCCTAAAGGCTGGAGTGTCAGAGTTTGTCAGAACCATCCATTGGAATAGGATGTGTGGCGTGAGATCTGTTACTTCGGAGGATTCGTACTCTGGAAGAAAGAACACGGAGGAGCGTTGAATGTAAGTTTCTTGAAGCTAGGCAAAGAATGGATATTGATCGTTGATCATGGAAAACACGTGGTTCTCGATATGTAACTCCAGGTACGGATCATTTCAGAGGAAAGAGGTGTTTGGAGCATTCGAAACTCCCAAATGCCGAAGTCTTGAAGTAAATCTCAGTCGTAGGTTGTGAAAAAAGTGTGGACCATAGATCTAGTCCATGTGTGTTCGTGAGCTCGGAGTTTAGAGGATTCAAAGTCAGGTGTGTTGAGAACACCCGGAGCCCGAAGCTTTGAAGCACCCTTTGAGTTGGTGCCTGGGCACAACACAAGGTCATATGAAGGAAGGGGCCTAACATGGAAAGCTAGCGCCTACTGTTCAAATCCTTCAAAGCGGTCAGGAAAGAGCCCACGGGTTTGGAAGAACATGCACTTTGGTGAAAGGGGAACCTAGAGAGAGTTAAGGGAAACAAAATTTTGATACCCCACCCCTTAAAATAGCACCTAGGGGTCGAGTGTGTTACACCTTGGACACTCAATTTTATTAATAAGGAAAATATAATTAGAAAGAGAAGTGATGACTCAAAACCTACTTAACCTCACTTGAAGAAATAATTAGTTTATATAGCTCAACTCTAAACTAAATTATAGGAGAACAACCAATCACATAATCACATGAGTATGATAGGTGTCCTTTACATAGAAGCCAGGTATCCTTATCATAACAAACTAGAATAAACTAATTGATAAAAACATTTAAACTAGGAAAATACTTAAACTATATAAATTTAGGATTATAAGGAGCCTAACAATTAATTGATCAAATTAATTTCCCTTTCCATTGAATATATGTCTCGATGATGCATCATGTTATGGACTTGAAATGTCGACACACTAGATGTCCATTATGGATACTTCGAAAGTCTTGTGCTCTAAAACATAAACATATTTGACAAAATGAATTTCAACAACAATTTTACTAGAAGAAATTGCATTACCTCATGAAACACCTTCAAGACAAACTTTTGTGTAGCCTACAATAACACCATGACTAATATTATAATGTAATTTAGTAGAGAAACGTTTCTTAGATAAATGAGGAAATTAGATGGTCCCCTCTACAAACAACAAAACTAGAACATATATGCCAAAAAGCAATAGTAAAAGTTATAAGATCCCACGTTATCCCAATTAAATGGCTAATAAATGTGATCAAGATAAAAAAAAAACTTGTAAAAACTCTCATGGACATACTAGGGAGAAGGAAAAGTCTTGTCTATAAAAAATTGCAATGCATTAAATTACCCAATAGGATACATTTAATTACAATGGATAATAATTCATTAATAATAAAATTAACTAATAAATATTTTGACCCTCCTAAAGGTGACATATATTTCCTTGGTAGTTTTAAAATCAACAATTTGATTGGCAATAGTAGTATAAATAATGCTAGAATTTTTTTGTATTGAACCGTGTGTCAAGTTTCGAAATGTCCAACGTTTCGAGTGGACACTCCACCCATCATCAGGGATATAAAAAGCTCTAACGGTTGAAAAAGAGTGTGTCGATGTTTACCTTTAAATATTAAGAGAGGATGGTAGTTGGTTGAGGGAAGGAGAAAGGGAAATAAGTGGAAAATATAGTCGTTGAGAAAACTATAGTAGTATAAATAACCTCTAATGACTATAAATCTCATGAATGACAAAGGTAATGTAACGGGGACACTTGGAAATGGATTGCTAACCTATCATGTGAATATAGATCCAGGAAAACAAAATAGAGGGATAAGATAAAATTTCTAAATTATACTCATATACAACGACTACTTCTCTCAATGGTTCATCCTTGTGAAATGTGTCATCATATAATCCCCTAGTTATTCTTTTGGAATTATTCAGCCTCAATTGCCCTCAAGCTTTGGGTGGATAAAGGAAAACAACGCATTTCTCTAAAATATTGATAAGTAAGATGAGATTCTTTTTCAACTTCATTGAAGGGATGGTCTATCTCAGCTTTTGAATCCAAGTGTAGGGTCATAGTAGGGGGTGAAGCTTATGCTTCCCCATATCACCACACTCCTATATGGGACCCACCACCTAGGTATGGGAACTTAGAAAAATCTCAAATCACTTACTTTGACACTCTTCCCCTTTTGTATGGTAGAAGCCCCACATAACATGTCCCACCATATGTGATTAGGGTCAATTAGATGGTTAGGATATACTCTCTCTTATGTACAAATGAAGATAATTTTTTAATACCAAGACCCACATCAATATAGGTTTAAGGTTTAAACATAAAAGTAACAACATTTCATATGAATTGGGTGCTCCACATTTACATAATAAAAGAAAAATGGCATCTTAAGAGGAGGATTTGTGAATTTATAAAGAGATGAGACTAGAATTGTTAAGATATTTAGACACTTAGGATTTAGTTAAGATCAACTTGGTTTAATTTATCTTCAGGTAAAAGTGTCTTTCTTCAGTGTGTTTTTCAATATGCATTTGTAGTTATGTAATCCGACGGTCACAATATGTTACAGACATAGAGTGGTCTGATGGATCATATTCTCCTCGATCTTAATGGCTATATTGATCCATGGATTAACATCTGATTGGTCCATGATATATATTTAGAGAGCATGGAGGGTCATTTGTTTTTGATTGATTGTGAGAAATTCTCTTGTAAAATATGTTTTTTTTGCATTAGTATATTGCCTCAAGTAGCCATGTTGGTTGGGGCCATGCACTGTTTCCCTCTTGGAAGTTTTTAAACATGTTAAAAACTAGTGTTATGATCTATGATATGGTTGTGTGAGTGGTTACTTGAGGTGTTCTTTCTATGTGAGAATACCATGTTTTGTCGTACATGGTATCAGAGCCCATTTGAAGACCCGCTCCCATCGTAGATTAAGATTCTGAACTTGTGTTGTTGCATTTCTAGTTTCTAGTATTTTTGTGCATTTATAAGTTGAAAGGACCTTTCCATTGCATTCAAAGTGTTTCTTTCAGTTGAAAATGTTTTTTGTTTCACTCGAAAAGGTTTCTAGTTTCCCAAGATACGACATTTTTTTTGTAGATCCGAAGGTATAAAGTCTAAATATGTTTTTTTTTTGTTTTGTTTTGTTTTTTGTTTTTTTTTAATTAAATTCCAGATTTAATATTTTAGTTTTTTGTTTGTATTCCTAGTTTACAAATATTCCTAGTTTGCATATGCTCTTTGTCATGCACGCTTGCAATCTCGGAAGTCATAAACAATGCGGAAAGTATTTTCTTTTTTATGTATGCTCTTTTCCCTGCACTTTATGTGAGCTGAACAAATCAGAAATAGAAAGAAAACTTGCATTTCCTGGGTAAGCTAACCGAGATCTAACCTCATTATTGTTGAGATTCGGAAATTATTTTTTCAAAATTTCATGCAGCCATGTTGAAGTTTTGTTGTAGGAAAAAACAAGGGTTTTGGGGTTAAGCACGCAGTTTGAGTTAAAGAATTAAAAAACCAGATCCCCTCTCCTCCTCCATCAAATTTGATATATATTTTGCATTAGCTCACTTGATTGAAAGTTGTTTTATTTAATAAGAGGTCTGAGTTCAAGTCTCTCTCTTTTTAAGTTACTTTTTGAAAAAGTTAATGTAACTTTGATTTATCTCATAATTTTATTGTAAAGTGCATTTCACTTGAATTATAAAGAGATCACTATAAAATAACTTTAATATTATTATTTTTTGCATGCAACTTTAATTTATAAAGTAATTTTATTATAAAAGTGATTTTCACTTATTCTATAAAATTGAGTTACTTCACAAGTATATTACTTGTAAAAATGAGTTTATAGGCAAAGTTAGAAGGGGGGATTACTCAATCACCACATTCTGCATCCATAACTATGTGGGCCAACTTCTACCTGCCACATGACACTTTGGTTACTATTTATGCATTTTTTTAAATGGCATAATTTTCACATCTAAAGTTCGGTTTTAGTGCCATTTTTTTAAATAGTCTATTTTTTCAAGAGTTTTCCATCTAGATAGTCAGTTTAATCTTTTGAATCCATATTAACTACATAGTTTAATATGGCTACTCCAAGTGAACTTTTGTTTACCAGTACCAACTATTTCTCATGGAAATCCCATATGGAGGATGTGCTAAGAAGTAAATGATTGTATTGGATTACCTTGGGAAAATAACAAGCCCCCACTGATACCAAAAAGAAATCCAAATGGGATAGTAAAAATGATGAACCACGTGGATTGATCAGAATGTCCATATCTTCTTATCTATAGTCTCATATTCAATTAATTGATGACCTAGATGAATCTTAGGATAATATGAATAAGGTATTCGTTAAACACAATGTAATTTGAGCCCACCAATTTGGAAATCATATAATGTCATTAAGTCCAAATTATTTCCCTTCCATTGAATATTGTTTATCTAAGTTTAAAACACTTAAAATTTTACTTAAAGAATGTGAAATAGACATAAAGAATGATCGATGTATATATGTTATTCTTTCTAAGCTTGGTACTACATATTCTATGTTTGTATCTACCTTTTATGCCACCAAAGAAGCTTTATGGGATTCATACACATAACCTTTTCTCGAGACTTTTTGTGATTCTCTGATTAGATAGCAATAAAAACTCTTACATCTTGGATTGATCAACAGTGCAGGTACATCTAACAAAGCCATAGTGGTCCAACATAAAAATAAAACCAAGCATACAAAGAAGCAACATCCTTGCAACAACAAGAAAAACAAGGGTCCTAAACCCTCTCATCCATATTATACTCCCAATGGTGATAAAGGACCAAAATAAAAAAGTAAAAAGACTAACATGCATTGTAATTTTTGTGGGAGAGATGGTCATCTCGAGTCTAGATGCTTTGAAAATATGGAAGCCTTAAAAGCAGCAATGAAGAAGCACAACATCAATCTTGATTCTTCTTCTTCTAACTCTTCTTGTCATGGACATGCACTTTATACTTGGTTTCTCCTTCAATGCAACATTTACTTCTTCTTTTGATGAGTCGCTTATTGAATCCATAGCATCTTTTCATATGGCTAAGGATAAAGCCATTTTTTGTGCTCTTAGTGAATGTAACACCAAATAAATATTTGTTAGTGATGATAGATCTCTTGTTGTTGTAGGGTTTGGAATAGTTTGGTTAGATGATAGTAACTTTAATGATCTATTATTTGTTCCAAGTTTTTCCTATAACCTTCTATCGATATATCAGATCACTCATTCAGGTGAAGGTAAAATAGTAGAGTTTTCACATCACCAAGTTGTAATCAATTATTTAAAGGATCCTAAGTGTGTCCTAGCAACTGGAATTGTTGATGATATTACCAAGTTGTAAAAATTTGACAACTTTGGGTCATCATCTTTTCCATCAGTTTTTATTGCTCATGGTGATGACTTGAGAAAAATTTGGCATGAGCAGTTTGGTCATCTAAACTATTGTTCATTGAGGAAACTATGTAATCAAAATATGGTGACTAGTCTTCCTATTAGAGATGGTGTTTGTGTCATCTATGTTCTTGACAAACATAATCAAGACAATTTTGATAAACATGCCTCAACCCCTTTGCAACTTGTTCATAGTGATTTGTGTGGTTTGTTTCCTTCTCCTTCTTTTTATGGGTTCAATTACTTCTTAACTTTCATTGATTACTTCTCCATATGCACTTGCATTTATTTCTTAAAACTTAAGAGTGAATTTTTTGACTTGTTTTTTTCTTACAAGGCCCTTGCAGAAAAACAATTTGGACATTAACTATAGAGGGTAATAATAGATAACGGAGGTGAATATGTGAAAAACAAATTTACAAGTTACTTCATTGCACAAGGAATTCAAATGCAACATATTGTTCGATATACACCATAACAAAATCTTGTTGTTGAGAGAAAGAATTGCATGTTAAAGTAAATGGATAATTATATGGTCTAATCTAAGGGATTAAGTCTTCATTATTAGGCATAAGTCATCAATTGTGAAAATTACATAGCAAATCACACTCCCACAAAGGCCTTAAAAATATAACATCAAAAGAATCATGGACTAAAATTAATTCAAAAGTAAGCCACTTCCATGTATTAGGTAGTGAAGCATGGGTTCACATTCTTGATGAAAAAAAGAAAGCATTACAGCCTAAAAGTGAGAAGTTCATTTTTTTTGCTATTCTGAAGATGTCAAAGGTTATAGAACTCTTCAAACTTATTCCCATTAAATAATTATTAGAAGAGATTTTAAGTTTTATGAAAATATCTTGGCCTATGAGTCGAATTCAGTGTCTATGCCATCTTTGGCCTGCAATCCATCTTTTGGGTTGTCCCATATTTTGGTCCAATTCTGTTTTCTTCTTCAGATGATGACAGTAAGGATGGAAATCCACCTCCACCTACTCACCTTCCTCCAAATGAGTTTTTTGAACATAAAATTCCACCAACACCACCACTTCCTAAATGGGTCCATTCAACATCAGAAGAAAATGGTGATCTTTTTCATGATCCTTCATATCAACGTCAAACATTCACAGTTCCAGAGAGCCTCATCTCTTTTGGATCAAGTTTCAAAGACTCGTGATCTAGACATATTTGCATAAGCTTATGTCTATCCATTTGGGACACAACAATGAATGAAGAATATCATCCCTTAATGGAAAATGATACTTAGGATCATGTACCTCTTATGAAAGGAAGAAAACTTGTCAGATGTAAATGGGTGTATAGAATTAAGTATGCATTAGTTGGAAGTGTTGAAATACATAAGGCCCAATTAGTTGCCAAAGGATTATCGCAATTTGAAGGAATTGACTACAGTGAAACCTTTGCCCCCATTTCCAAAATGAATTCCATCCACTTTTTTCTATACCTTGTTGTGTCACATAAATGGGAGGTCGATCAAATGGATGTTAAATATGCCTTCTTGCATGGGGATGTAAAAAAATAAATCTACATGGAATAACCTCTTGGATATTTTCATAATGACTCTAGCCTTGTATGTCACCTTAAGAAATATGTCTATGGTCTTAAGCAAGATCCTTGGGTTTGGTATGCTAAAATGGATAGCTTTCTTCTTGAAATTTGATTTTCTAGGTAACATTTTGACCCCAATGTCTATACCAAGAAAGTAGGAAGCCATCTCATAATACTTGTTATTTATGTTGATGACCTTATCCTCACTAGTAGTGACCCTAAATTTTTAATCCATGTGAAATCCAACCTTAGAAATAAATTTCAAATGACGGACTTATGGTATTTGCATTATTTCCTTGGCCTCCAAGTACTACAAACTAAGGAAGGAATTTCCCTTTCCCACTCTAAGTATGCATGTGACCTTCTTTGTTGCTTTCACATGGAATATTGTAAACTAGCCCCTTCTCCCTTCCAGTCTAGAGTCAAACGTTTTTCCACTTGTACTACACCTAAAGTCAATACCACTTTATACCATTAGTTAGTTGGTAGCCTCTTATATTTGGCTAATGCCCATCCCTATATTTTCTTTGTTGTTGGTCTTGTTTCCTAGTATATGAAAACACCCCATGAGAGCCATGGAAATAAGAAAAAAAGACACTTTGGTATGTATGGCATACAATTCAATTTGGGATACATTACAATTCAAGGGGGGGCTACTTTGTTGGTTGGTTTCACTGATTCGGATTGGGTCGGTGACCCTAATGATTGAAATTATACTGCATATTATGTTTTCAATCTTTGTTCTGGACTTGTCATTTGGACTTGTAAGAAACAACAAGTTATTTCTCTTTATTTATAGAAGCAAACTATTGAGTAGCAGTTAATGCAAGTCAATAATCCTTGTGGCTTCCATAGATCATTTCAAAGTTTGGATTCCAACAACAACATCCAACCAAACTTTGGTGTGACAATGAGAGTGCAATCAAGCTCACCAAAGATCCAATACAACATCAACACAACAAACGTATTGAACTACAAATGAACTTCATTAGAAATATTATTCATGATCAAGTTACTAAAGTGATATTTTTCCCTACAGAAGATTAAGTTGCAGACATTTTCACAAAGTCTCTTATAGAAGAAAAGTTTTCCAAACTTAAATCTATGCTAGGAGTTCAAGAATTTGTCATTAAGGGGGGATTGGCACTAATTATTCCTTCATTCTACTATTGTTTCACCTTTGTAAATACTTCAATCCTATCCTGAGTTGTTCGTAATGGGGGGTGTTAGGATATTTAGAAACTTAGGAGTTAGTTAAGATCAAATTGGTCTAATGTGTCTTTGGGTAAAAGTGTGTTTCATTAGTATGCAATAGTATGTATTTGTAGTTATGTAATCCTAAAGTCACGATATGTTCTAAAGAATAGAGTGATCCAATGGCTCATATTCTCTTCAATCTTAATGACTACATTGATTCATGGATTAACACTCAATTGGTCCATTTTCTCTATTTAAAGAGCATGGAGGATCATTTACTGATGATCGATTGTGAGAAAATCTCTTGTAAAATATTTTTCTTTTGCATTAATATATTGACTCAAGTGGCCATGTTGGCTGGGGATATGGACTATTTCCCTCTTAGAGGGTTTTAACCACAAGAAACCATTGGTGTTATGACCTTTAATCTAGTTGTGTGAGTGGTTACTTAAGGTGTTCATCATATGTGGGAATACTATGTTTTGTCGAACATGAATAGAGAAAGTATAAACCATCATATATACTTTGATATATGAGCCTCTCAATTCAAAACATTATCACATTTAAACCCATATGTGGACCAACACAATTTAGACAAGTAGGTTAACATGGGTTCATGGCCTTACAGGTGATCCCAAAATACACTACACTCAAACTTGACAAGCAATTTAACACCTAATTGAATTATTTTGAAACATAGGACTCTTAGGCTTAACCATGACAACAAAAGAACCATTTTACTAATGATGGATTCCTAAACTTGAACCAAATGAAAAAAATTGGTTACCCAGAGGATTCAAAAAATTCCAAGTAACACAAGCTTGTCAGGGGTTGGTTTCAATGAGTTGATATGAAAGTGATGTGTTTTTTGCCTAAGTCATGGTTATGGATTTGAACTAGAGATTTCTCCCTACACCATATTTTTGGGGCTCAAAACCCCGGTAAAGGGCATTGGACTATGCTATAGGCCCTAGATATTGATATTTTTCTTTAGATAACAAGGAGCTAGTGCAAGAGAGATCATTCTTGTGGTTCAAGTTATGGTTTTGGGATCTAAACTAGGTATTTATCACATAGTCCATGTATTTTGATCTCCCATGTGTAGGGTTATAAATCACGATATAGAACCTATAAAAGGATTATAACCACATGATAGTAGTATGTGGACAATTTCAAGGATTAGGCACCATAAGGATGGTTCTCGAGGTCAAATCCATGAGTTGGAGAAAAAGATTGGGAATTTAATACACATTCTTTTTTGGAATATTATTGTGTAAGTGGCCTTTGACCCTGATGCTTAAATTGGGGATGGAAAGTATGACATATTGGAGGAGTGCGGAAATGGATGGTTCTCATGGCCAAAGCTATTGTTTAGTACCAACAATTAGGGATTTATTATTTAATCTACAAATTTGGAGATCAAAAGCCATGCACATGGACCTAAAAAATGATATATGGACTATGGGTTAAATATGGCCTACAAGAGGAATAAGATTTGGAATTTAAGGGTTGGCATTAAATAAAATGTGGTCCAAAAATGGGTTTTATAAGAAAAACCATGCTAGTTGAATTGTAAATTCAATAACCAATAGAATTTCAAATAATTGAGTTAATGATAATCATTGAATTGGACATATAAAAGTCAAGGATTATTATGTTTCATGTTTCTATTTGACAATATTTAACCATATGTACACCTCATCTTAGTTAAGATCTAGGTGATATCATCTCAGGATATGTTCAATATCTTGGAAATACTCAATATGGAATATTTTATATTATTAGTACTTTTGTTATTTATTGTATGATATTTATTATATTTCAATTATTATTATATATCAATAATAATGTATACTTATAGTAGAATTGATTGATTAATAGGGAGAGCTCTGAAGAAACCATAACATATTTGGGATTGTTGCTACATGAAGTTTTTCACCTGGTGATTCCCTATGGAAGTTCATGTAGGGGGGATAGACCCCCTATCTTACAAATCAATTCTTGAGAATTCGACTATAGGAGGCTTAGGTTTTGTTAAAGGTACATTGACTCCCTCCAATAAGTCATGAATCAATCCATAGGTGGATCACGTAGACAATGGTAGTAACATCCCTATGGAAGACCAACTGAAAACTATCAAAGGAACTAGAAAATGGAATCCCAAACAATGCATCTTGAAGGCATATGAAATGAAAAAGTATGAAATTCACTCTGAGCACATAAAAAACTATGTTCAATACATGAAATACCACGTTATTGGAAATTTGTTATGGATATGGCCAACAAAGAGATATCTGGTAGCTTGTATCAAGACCCAATGGAAACCCACAGGGAAAATGGATCTCAAACTCGACTCAAAAGGATTTTTCACCACAATATTTTTCAATCATGTAGACAGAGACATAATCTTTGAAAATGGGTCATATTTCTTCTGATCTGCCAGGTTTCATCTCAAGTGTTGGACTAAAAACTTTAATCCCAATAAATAATATTTCACATATGCCCTAGTTTGGGTGCATTTGTATTATCTTCCCTGTGAATATTGGGACGAAGAAATATTTGTAGGGATTAGGAATACACTTGGTACTATTGTTAAAACAACTAAGGCCACCAAGCAAGGTAGGTACATATCCTACACCAGAATATGCATCTACATGAATGTATCTATGTCGATTCGTGAGTCAATTTTCCTCAACTATCAGGACATCAAGTGGGTTTAGACATTGAACTATGAATTTATACCCTTCTGCTACCACCATTGTCATGAACATGACCATCTCTTTAGGGAATATTCCATAATCAATCCCCCCAAGAAAAAAAAATTAGATATTGTCTCAGATGAGGGTTTTGTCAAGGATCCTTCCAGGAATAGAGCGGGTAGGCACACACCCCATATGGACCAAGGAAAAATCCCCATCTCTAAAAATGGTTTCTAAATTCTCGGTGACAACCTAGAAGAGCGGATCAAGAATTAGCCCACGAAAAGGCAATCAGATAATAAAGTGCCTCAAGGATATCCCACCCCCACACCTGTTCCAGAGGAGTCCAAGGTTAAAATCCAAAAATGGTCTCTCTCTTCCTAGGGATCCATTTTTTGAAGCCATGGAAACTTATACCAAAGATGGTTTTGACACAGAACTAGAAGATATGGATTTGGAAGGGAGTAATCTATATAAAATCATGGAATCCCGCTAAAGGTGAGACATACACTTGATCCCAGTTGACCAAAGAAGTAAATTTCATCAAGATCTTGTCAAAATAAAGAAGGACCCCAAATATGGAAACCCCACAATCTCCAAATAGGTATTGGGTGTTCACACCAATAGGTTAAAGGCTCCTGAGAAAAACCCTAAGGATGATAAACACATAGGTAGGAAATCCAATCGTCAACTTCTTCAAGATATTGATGACTCTTAGTTAATTTGGGACAAAATGCATTGATAATAGACTCTTATCAACCATCCATCTCTCATCCTTTTTAATGAAAATCATTTCTTGGAATATTTCGGGTCTCAATAGTAAGAGCAAGTAGTGGATATTACAAAAAAAGTTATGTTATGAATCTCCTGATATTTTAATGTTACATGAAACTGAATGAAAAGGTAAAAATTCAAGCCATATTAAAAAAAAATATGGAGAAAAAGGCACTCCATAGTTGTAGATGAAACTATATTTGCGAGAGGACTTTCCCTCCTTTGGAAATTAGAAACCATTCTCTTAGATAACTTCTTTTCCACAACCCATAGTCCTTAAAAAAAAATTAGATGTCTTGGCTCTATTAGTGCAGGTGTGATCGCCAATGTCTATGAACCTCCCGTAGTGGTAGAATAGTTTATTTTCTGAAAAGCCTTGGTCAGGTAGCAACTATTGTTGGTAACAATCACTGTATTCGGGGTGGGGATTTCAACCTCATCTCAACCCTTGGAGAGACAAAAGCGGGAATTTGTAGGCTCAACTAGGATAGTACCACCTTCAATTCCTTTATTCATGATCAGTAACTAATAGATATCAAAACCGCTAATGGCTTTCACACTTGGAACATTAGACGAGGAGGATCCCAACAAGTGGCTAGTCACCTAGTTCGATTCTTGACCTCAAATTATTTGATTCTCACAAGACAAGGACTAAAAAACACCATTCTACCTGTAACAAGGTTGGATCATTGGCCCATCTATCTCTCTCTAAATCTAATGGGATCCACTATAAAAAGACCCTTCAAATTTGAAAAAATTTGGCTCTCGCACCTAGATTTTCAAGCAAATATCAGACACTAACGGAAAGAGGTAGAGGTGTGCAAGGGAACACTTGTGTATTGCTTCCAATAGAGGCTAAAAAACTTAAAAAAACACTTAAGAACCTAGAAAAAATTAGTCTTTGGAAACATTTTCTAGGCCCAAAAGGATTTATAAGGGCACATGATGAACATTCAACAACAAATCATCTCCTCTAGATTCATGGATGCCTTAGCCTAGCAGGAACAAAATGTATGGTCACAACTAGATGAGTAGTATCAATAAGAAGAAATATTATGGAGACAAAAATATTATATCCAATGGATCAAAGAGGGAAAGTGCAACTCGAAATTCTTCCATCATGAGGCGACACTCCAATCGCATCCTCTGGCTCAAGAATCCTCGAGGTAACACTATTTTTTCTCACCGGGAAATTGAGGAGGCTTTAGTCTCTTTCTTCATGGATCTTCTTTCAAAACTCCAACCCGATCACTCCATTTTCATTCACTCTATTACCCAACATATTCCTCGCCTTGTCTACAATGACCATAACGCTAGTCTCCTTCAGCTTATCACCTTGGAAGAAGTGGAAGAGGTTGTCTTGGGTATGCTCATAGGTAAAGCCCCGAGACCCAATGGATTTACCTCTGATGTTTTCCACCACTACTGGACTACTGATAAATATGATGTATGTGACATTGTTTTAGAATCTCAATGAATATCTGGGGTCCTCCCTTCCCTTAATGTTGCCTTCATCACCCTGATTCCTAAGGAAGACAAAGTTGAGGAGCCTAACCATTTCAACCCATCACCCTTTGCAACTTCATTTAAAAAATTATTTCCAAATTTATCTCTTCCCTCTTAAAGCCTCTCCTACCCCTTCTAATCAGTCTCAAGCAATCAGGCTATGTAGAGGGCAGGAAAATTCTCTATAACATCATTATTGCCCATGAATTTTCTCACTCCCTAAAGTATACCCTTTCTCTAGGGATTCTCATAAACATGGACTTATCCAAATCCTTTGACAAACTCAACTAGTAGTGCATTTGATCAGTGCTCCTAGTCTTTGGTTTCCATCAGGACTGGTTCAACTAGGTTCTCTCGTTGATTTCTTCAACCTTATTTTCCTTATTTATTAATGGTTCCCCCTCCCTGCCCTTTAAATCTTCTCATCTCATCTGCCAAGGTGACCATCTCTCCCCATTCATTTTCATCTTGATGGTAGAGGGCCTAAGTAGAAGGTTGAATTATTCCATCTATTCCGACCATCTTAATAGACTTAAATTACATAACTCCGATCATCCGGTCTACCATAGCCAATTTATGGATGATACCATGTTGATGGGTGTCCATACTTCTAGGGAATCCCCACGGAAGCTTGGAATCTCATAAAGGTTTTGGACACTTTCACATAGGCACTCGACATGTCCATTAATATTCACAAATCCCAGTTTTTCTTTTTCAACACTCTGCTAGCTGTCCAATTCCATATCTCTCGTATCCTTGGTTTCTCCAGGAGCTCCCTTCTGTCCAAATATTTATGGGTCCCTCTTATTGTCTCAACAGCAAGAAATGCCATGTGGTAGGACCTCCTCTCTAATCTTAGGAAAAAAATCTGTGGGTAGACCTTTTGATCCCTAAACTTTGTTGTTTTCCTCACCCTTCTCAATTTGGTTGTGCAAGCTATCCCTCTATATACCTTTTCTGCCTTAGATGCCCCCAAATGCATTCTGAAAACCATTCAATCTATTCAAAGAAAATTTCTCTGGAAAGATCCAAAGCATCCAAAAAGTGGGACCTGGTGGCTTGGCACACCCTTTGTTTTCCTAAAGGAAAAGAACGGCTTGTACTTCAAGACCCTAGAATTCTAAACAATGTCCTAGGAGCCAAAATCTTGTGTCGTTGGTTGCAAAGGAAGGGTGAGATTTGGAGCAATATTTTGAAACACAAATATGCCAATGACATTTAGGACTCAGAACTAATATGAATGGATGGTATTTCTACATGATCACTCATTTGGAAGTCATCCTGGCTTAATAAAATCCTCATTCAAGATCATGGTTTTTGGGAAGTTCATGATGACAAATCTTCCCTCTTCTATGAAGACTCGTGGAAACAACTTCCCTAGCTCTAAAACTACATTTCTTACTCGGACCTCAAAAATAATATTCAGCTCGGTCATGGTAGGTTTCTCTTTCAATATTGGCACCAACGAGAGTTGTCTTTGAACTGGAGACCCTGGGCTCTAAATCTAGACCACCTTCCCCTTCAACTCAGACAACAATTATTAGCTCTAGAAAATGATCTCTTTCAACACAAGATTAAAATCTCAAACAATCCTGACAATCTCTAATGGGGACATAAGCCTGGTATATTATTCAATCTCAAGGAGGCCTATGACTTAGTAGCTAATCATGTCCAAATCCGGAAAAAAGACAACTGGGACAAGATCTAGCATTCCAACCTTTGGCCGAAAGTAGCTTTATTCCTTTGGCTCACAATGCATGGAAACATTTTGACTTGGGACCAACTGACTCACTAAAGTTTGAAGGAACAAGACTATGCATCCTATGCAAACAAGCAGAAGAAACCAAAGAACATTTGCTAAATTCCCACCCCTTCATCAATCAACTATGGGATCATGGTGTTTTTCTCTTTAGACAAACAAATAGACACACGAATAATATATAGACCACTCTAGATATGCAACACCCTAATGGATTTTAGAATCCCATCCTCAATAGGATTTGACAGCTCTTCACGGGTTTGTGATGTGGGAAACTTTAAAGGAGAGAAACCATTGCACCTTCAAGAATGAGGAGAAACCGAAAACAATGACATGGGCACAAATCCACAAAAGCATCATAGAAACAATCAAATCGCAATCCTGGAGTGAGGATGATGTCAAATGAAACCCCAAATAATAGCTCATCCTCTCAAGTTGGAATCTTGATTTAGCCATGATTTCTACTAGTAGATATTTGTAGAGGCTTCATTATCCATCTCTCCTTTCTTGGTCCCTCCTCCTCACCATTTTATCAAGCTTAATTTTGACAGAGAAGCGAAGAAAAATCCTGGAGATGCAAGGTACAGGGGAGTATTTTACAACTCCTCTATGAAGATTCTTTGAATTTACTTTGGGAGCCTAGATATAAGTTCCAAGATTGCAGTCAAGTTATGGGCTCTCCTCTCAGGATTAAAAGTTGTCAAGAAACAACACTATACAAATCTCATAGTTGAGGGAAATTCTCAATTTAAAATCAACATGTTAATTCACTTTAAAAATGGTTCACCCTCATGGAAAGTATCTAAACACTCGCAACTCAAAGATATCTTGGAGCAACTCCAATCTCTCACTCTTGATGCCTCAACCATCATTCCCTCCCATGTTCGTAGAAGAACCAATAAGCTTGTTGATTATCATTCTAATGAGGGGGTATCCAACTATTCTAATAAAACAAACTCTGACTAGGATTCTCTAAACGTTGCATCCCTTAAGATAAACTAGCAGAGGCTCACTAGAGAGATTTCCCCTCCCCAAATGGATTTTAGGTGATCTTGGATTTTCCCTGCCTCCACCTATCAAGCACCTCCTCCATGGACTTTCGGCGATGACTTCTGGCACGATCGCCCTCTAGCTCCACTAGCTTAATAATGATGGTAGGTTTTAGTACTTCATGCTCTCTGGTTGATATTTTTATCATTGCTTTTATTTTTTCTTGACTAGATATTCAGACTCATGACAGTAAGAGGGACTTATTAAGTTTTTTTTTTGGCTACAGTTTAATATGTTGGCCTGGGTTCCCTTTGGGAAGGTTGGCAATCTCTCTAGATAGTTAGTCTTGGATAATGATTTGCTAAGGCCATCCCCATAGGCCATGAATTCCTATACATTTTGTTTTTAATATAAGAAAAATATTACCAAAAAAAAATGTGTATTTCCATTATATAATAATAATAATAATAATTGTTGGACACTTAAAGTTAGGTTGATGGACAATTGGTTTGGATAGTTGGTTTTCATTGATGTTAATCCTTGGAGAGTGTTATTGTAGATTGATGTCAACCATTAGAGATTGATGTTGACTCTTGAAGCAAGTCCGGTAGAAAATTCTAGTAGCCCCAACAATGTGGTTAAGGGACTTAAAGTTTATTTTAGGTATAAAGGTATGAATATCAATGTATTTGTAGGAAATACTATTCTAGATAGATAATACATGTCGTGCCATTTTCAATGATATGTGGAATGCCACGTAACTCATCACGGTTAGATAGTTATGGCCATGTGAGGTTGGAGAACCCTCATGAGTTTTATAGAAGCCCCTAGAAGGTCAAAGAAGTCAATTTATTCTAGAATCTCCTAGAAGAAGCTTACTAGTCAAAGTGGTTGTAACTAAAAGTTAGTCAAGAGTTAAGTTGTTGCAAAAAGAAAATAATTAAAATAAATTAGTTGTAGCTAGAAGTGGTGAGATTACTATTTGTGGATAAAGTGGTTGTAAGTGGACAAAGTGGTTAGAAGTGGGTTATCCATAAAAGAAGGACGTTGGGTAAAGTAGTTAGAGGATAACCCATTGAGGAAGACAATTGGAGAGTATAAATAAGAGAGAAAGGGTCTCCTATTAGAACCTAATGCGCACATTGAATATCTATTATTTGTGAAAATTTTATTTCATGTACTCATTAGTAATATGAAGTTACGCAAGTCTGAGGCAATAGAGAAGGGTTGACAGTGAAAGTTTCGGAGTTGCAGAATTACTGAAAAAAACCTAGTTTTTAGGTGTACATGGGTTGCAATGGAGGAATTTGTGTACATACGCAGGATGCAATGGATTAGGGCACATACATAGGAAGGATGAAGAATAAGAGGTCACATATAGTTGGGAAAATCCATGAAATCTTGAGTTGTTGAGAGTGCCAGGTTCTCAGAGTCTAAAAGAAAGTTCCCAAGAAGGTCTACAATGATAAGGTACAATGGATCTATCTACAAGTTCAAAAGGTATGTCATATTTTTCTGTGTAGTTGGGTATTTTTTTATACATGGGATATGGTTATGGGAGTTTGAGGATTTTCCCTAGAGAGGTTGTTGGTTGTATGGCACTTATTGTATGCGCTAGATCTACAGAAATACAACACATGTATGCTTTGTATTCATTATTTTAACATATTGTTGGGTTGAGTGTTGAGGCATATCTTGTATTTCGTGATACATGGTTGAGGTTATTTTGTTGTGATGTGTTGGTGGAGTTGTTGGTGTAATTAAAGGTTACATATCAGTGAGGGTTTGATGTCTAGTCCATGTGATGCTTATTACGCTTGATCATGATTGTATACACATGTATGGAACATGAATGAGAGACATAGATGCATTTGGTTAAAGGACATGTATGATGATGTATGCATAGGGAACAACTACAGATTGGACACAGTGACAGGTTACAGGTTGAAGTGACAAAGGAAACAAAGTGTCTAAGGTTTCAGAAAGGTGAAAACCCTAGATTTCTAAAGGTTTATGCAGGCTGCAATATAGACGGGTCACATACATATGCATGTTGCAGTATAGGTAGGTCACGTACATACGTGCATTGCAGTATAGATAGGTCGCGTACCTGCTGGTATATGTTGGAACAAGTTTTTGGTGCAGGCTGACTACAGTTCATTGGTACAGGTTGACTACAAATTATTGGCACATGGTCTTTTGTAAGTATTTATGGTATTTGGCTTATGGTAGTGTGATTTATTGTTAGAGGACTAATTGTTGTATATCTTGGTGTATTTCTTTGATATTTGGTTGATGTACATGTTGGGTACATGTTGAGACATATAGTTGATGTATGGTATGATGATGTTGATATGTCTTGATGAGTCATAGTTTTGCTTGTTGATTGACACATGATTGGTACATGTTTGGTTCATTGTTAGAGGCACTTGCTAGTAGTGTTGGTGAAACATGATTGGTACATGTTTGGTACATTGCTATAGGCACTTGCTAGTAGTATCGTTGGCACATAGTTTATGGATGATGTGGCATATATGACTTGGTATGCTTTTAGAAGCACATCTTGATCTTGGTACAACTTGTTCATGTTTGTGAGTAGCCTTGGGTGATTCACATCTTGGTGATAGTATGCATATGGTTGAGAGTTGTCTTGGTGATTGATCTTGGTGAGTAGATATGATTTGGTTAATGAGGTTGATGTGACAAGTTGTTGTGATGGGATGTGTTATTCATAGTTGATGCACTTGTGATGGTACATGTTGTGTGAGTGATTGATGTACATGGTTGATAGTACAGGTTGATTGGTACATGTTGATTGATACAGGTTGTGACAAGTTGTGATAGGTTGGTTGTACAGGTTGCTTGGTACAAGCTATTACATGTTGTTGGTACAGGTTGATAGTGACAAAGTAACAATGACAGTGGTTGATTCAGTGACAGTGACATGTTGTCTACATTTGGCACTTATATTTCAGGGCAGTAGGATGGGGCAAAGATAGGTGGTTGGAGCCACCTTCCGGTTGGAGTTGGAGAACCCAGGGAGTTGTAGCATCCTTCTGTTTGGAGCTAGAGAATTCAGGTAGTTGTATATTCCTTCAGGTTGGACCCTATAAATAGGTGGTTGTATCCTCCTTCCAATTGTAGTTGGAGAATTTGGAATTTGGTGCTTCCTTGAATGTAATTTTTTGACATATAAGAAAAAATATTCTGTGGTTTTCTCTCGCATTGTGTTTCCACATAAAATATTGGTGTACTTTGTATTGTTTGGATGTGTCTATTATTGTTCACTATGCACTAATGGATGTTAATGTGTAAGATGCAATAATATAGATGTGGTGAACTGATGAACATTGTTGAATAAGTTAAAAGAATACACATTGTGGTTAAAAGGATTAATATGTGGTAAAAATTTCTCATTACTGATTCACCCCCCTCTCAGTGATCCAACAATTGGTATCAAAGAAGGTCCTTCAAGAAACAATATAACCAATGGAAGGAGATCATGGATTGTACTAAGAATGGAGTACCCGTGTTTAATGGTCACTATGGTCTAGCGTATGAGATGTGGAGCATAAGGAAAATAACCTTTTTAGAGGCACAGGGATATGATATTTGGTATTCAGTTATGACAGGATACAATGATACAAAGAAATCAAATACTACAACCAAGAAGGAATTGAAGAAGAATAACAAAATTGCAATGGATTTCATTTTGGAAGGACTATATGATTTAGTTAAAGACAAAGTGGGTAAACGTTCATCAGCTAAAGAACTTTGGGATAAGTTACATGATATCTATTCTTCACCCATCACAGATTCAGAGAATGGAAAAGAAGATGTAGGTACAGAACAAGAAGAAAGATGTTCATCATGTGAGAGAGATTCCAAAGAAGAAGAGTATGTAATCAACAGAAGCATTTTTTTTTCTTTAATTGTGAAAAACGAGGACATATTGAAATTGAATGCTCTAAAATTTATGAGACAAAAAAGATAATCAAAATAAAATACATTTATGAAGAAAAAATGATCAATGCTTTAGATGAACTAAAGAAAGAAAGAGAAGAAAACAAGTCACTCAAAAAAGAATTGATGAAGCAAAAGGAAAGTGTTCAAGGTTCTGAAAAAGCTTAGCAGGTCATCAAGAATTTAAGACCTTGGCTAGAAGAGGCTAGAAGGATTGAAGAAACTATAGAATATCAAAAGAAGTATTTAGAAGCCAACATAGCAGCACAAAAGGAAGAAGAAGAAAAGAGAGAAAAGATACTGACATATCAACTCAAGGAAATAATTGATGATTTAAACCAACTAAGGAAGAGTTTGGTCAATAAGAGAGAAGAATCAAAGAAGAAATAATTGCATTGAAAATCCAACTTGAAGAAGCAAAGAGAACAAAAGAATTCATGAAGCCTCAGAGAATGAAGAAAGAAGAATAGGTTGAGAAGCTTGAAGAAAACATTTTCACACTAAGATTCAAAATCATCAAGCTCAAAAAAAACGTTGAAGAGACAGAAACATCCACATCAACAATAGAGAATGAAGAGAAGCATTATAGGTTGCCAGAAAAGAAGAATGAAGACAAGAGAAAGAGTTATGCAGAAGTACTCAAAGGAATGAATAATGGTCAACCAGAATCTAAGAAAATTGATAAAGATACATATTCAAGAAGACCCTCCACATTCAAGCCACAAAGAAGCTTCAATCATGATCAACCAAGGTAGGAATTCAACAAGACTACACCATTCACTCCTCGATATGTAAATTTATTTTATGTTCATTGTTTTTATTGTACTAACTTTGGACATAAGATTGCAGATTGTAGGGCTTATGGAAGACATGTTCAAGCAAGAAATGCTTATGTGTCCCCATGTAGCATTGAATGTTACAAATGCCACAACTATGTTCATATAGAATGAAATCACATATTTAGAAAAGAAAGAAAGAAATATCATATGCACAAAGATTTGGAAAAGAAAAGAACAAGAAGAAGAGCACATGAATAAAGAACAGGTCTCAGAAATCACAATATTTTCCATAGTACGAGAAAGACAAGGAAAGAAAACAAAAGAAGAATAGGTCTCAAGAATTATTTTGTCAAAATCCGCAGCAGAGCAAGATCATAATGAGGAGAAGGTAATGAAAGAACAGGTCCCAAAAATCACACTCTCAGGATATATAGTAGTACATGATCATGATGAATCTACAGGCAGAAAGGAAGATGTCAGAATCTAGGAAGAGAACAAGAAGAAAGAAGTTAGAGTTCATAAATATGATGAATCTACAGAGGAATATGACGACTAATTCGGGAGGTATTTATCCAAGTCATTTGGCTTGGAGACTCCCAACATTAGGAATATTGAATAAGGGGAGTCTAGACAACAACTCTACATATCAATGATTTATATTTTGATCAGTTTGAAGTGTTTACAAAGATAGATTAAGAGTAGTCATATAACATGAGTTGATGATTGTATTCAGACAGTGGTATCATCAATAAAGGTCGTTCCAGACATGCAGAGTGTGGTATACAGATAGAGAAGATCAATGGACATATTTGATGATCAATTGAAACCAAGAATACTTTAGAATGGTATAGTGACAGATGGTTCATCATTATGGATAGATGAGTAGTAGAGTCATAGACAATATGGACATAGATGGATTAGAAACTTTGGAATGATATATGACAGTAAATGAGAGCATGGATTCAGATATTAGGTTCACATATTTGCTCAGAGAGTGGTTCAGAGATAAAGGAACATTGTCATAATGGATAATAATGACACATGAATATTTGAATGCTTATGCTTGAATGCTTTTCAGATATTTCAATTGATTACATAAGCAAGCGCCAATGGAAAAAAATTCCAAAAGGGAAGCAGGTACAGGAAGCCATACATGTCATCTACATGACATCTTGTAGAGAAGTCAAAGGGAGAGAAACAAAAGAAGGAATGCTGGTAGAAAGATCATTCAACGAAGTTGATAGATAGAGAGGTAAGAACAAAGGCATGATTCCAAGGGGAGAGATGGTCATAGAAGGAGCATGAGCGTCATGAATTCATTATTGCATCAGAGTGATACCCCTTGTCAAAGGGAGAGATATTCATTAGATGCATGGAGAGAGAGTTATATGCTTGGAGAAAGAGCACAAAGGGATGACTCTAGGAGGAGCATCCCCAAGGACAGTTCAGTCAGGGGGAGTAGCCCCGATGGGAAGTTACCTTTTCCATTGATTTCAAAGGGGGAGAAATAGAAACATTGATGAGGAGCAATCATCATAGAGAGCATGAGCATGAGGATTTCCATGACTAAGTGTTTCCATCAATGTTGGTCTTTCCATCAATGCTAAAGGGGGATATTGTTGGACACTTAAAGTTAGGTTGATGGACAGTTGGTTTGGATAGTTGGTTTTCATTGATGTCACAACCCTTGGAGAGTTCTATTATAGATTGATTTCAACCCTTAGAGATTGATGTCAACTCTTGAAGCAAGTCCGATAGCCCCAATAGTGTGGTTAAGGGACTTAAAAGTTTTTTTAAGGTATAAAGGTATGACGATTAGTGTATTTGTAGGAAAGACTATTCTAGATGGATAGTACATGTCACGCCATTTCTGGTGATATGTAGAATGTCACACAACTCTTCAGGTTTAGATATTTATGTCCATGTGAAGTTTGAGAACCCTCATCAGTTATCTAGAAGCCCCTAGAAGGACAAAGAATTTAATTTATTCTAGAAGCTCCTAGAAGACACTTACTAGTCAAAGTGGTTGTAACTAGGAGTTAGTCATGAGTTAAGTTGCTGCAAAAAGAAAATAATTAAAAATAAATTAGTTTCAACTAGAAGTGGTTAGATTGCTATTTGTGGATAAAGTGGTTGTAAGTGGACAAAGTGATTAGAAGTGGGTTATCCCTAAAAGAAGGAAGTTGGGTAAAATAGTTAGAGGATAACCCCTTGAGGAAGCCACTTGGAGAATATAAATAAGAGAGAAAGGGTCTCCTATTAGAACTTAATGAGCACATTGAATATCTATTATTTTTAAAATGTTTATTGCAAGCACTCATTGATACATATGAAGTTACACAAGTCTGAGGCAGCAAAGAAGGGTTGACGATGAAAGTTTCATAGTTGCAAAATTACTGAAAAAACACTGGTTTTTTATGTGTACGTGGGTTGTAGTGGAGGAAGTCACATACATACATGGGTTGCAGTGGATTAGGGCGAGTACATACGCAGGTTGAAGAATAATAGGTCGCTTATAGTTGGGAAAATACATGAAAGCTTGAGTTGTTGAGAGTGTCAAGTTCTCAGATTCTTAAAGAAAGTTCCCAGGAAGGTCTACAATGATCAGGTGCAACAAATCTATCTAGAGGTTCAAAAGATATGTCATATTTTTTTGTGTAGTTGGATATTGTTGTCTACATAAGATATGGTTATGGGAGTTTGAGGATTTACCCTAGAGAGGTTGTTGGTTTATGGCACTTATTGTATGAGCTAGATCTACAGAAATACAAGATCGGTATGTTTTGTATTCACTACTATTACATCTTGTTGGGTTGAGTGTTGAGGCATATCTTGTAATTCATGGTACATGGTTGAGGGTTTTCGATTGTGATGTGTTGGTGAAGTTGTTGGTGTAATTTGAGGCTACATATCAGTGAGGGTTTGATGTCTAACCCATGTGAGGGTTACTACAATTGATCATGATTGTATACACATGCATGGCACATGACTAGAGAGACATAGATGATTTGGTTAAAGGACATGTATGATGATGTATGCATAGGGCACAACTAGAGATTGGACACAGTGACAAGTTACAGGTTGAAGCGATAGAGGAAACAAAGTGTCTAAGGTTTAAGAAAGGTGAAAACCCTAGTTTTCTGAAGGTGTACGCAGATTGCAGTATAGACAAGCCACGAACATACACATGTTGCAGTATAGACATGTCACGTACATACATGTGCTGCAGTATAGAAAGGTCTCGTACCTGTTGGTATATGTTGGGACAGGTTTTTGGTGCAGGCTAACTACGGGTCATTGGTATAGGTTGACTACAGATTATTGGCACATGGTCTTGTGTAAGGATGTATGGTATTTGGATTATGGTAGTGTGATGTATTGTTAGAGGACTAATTGTTGGATATCTTGGTGTATGTCTTTGATATTTGGTTGATGTACATGTTGGGTACATGTTAAGACATATAGTTGATGTATGGTATGATGTGTTGAAAAGTCAACAAGAAACATTTGTCTAATTTACTTTTCCCTTAATTAAATTAGACAATAAATATTAATCTATTATCTCATTCATAACTGAGTGATTTGGATTTGTAACAGAATTATAAGTGTAGTTAAGTGAGTTAAGCTCAGTTGCACTAGTGAGAGTTCAGT
>ML784022.1:750366-766729 GCA_009831015.1 Picea engelmannii
ACGTCTCCCTTGGACTTGCCCTCCTGAATAGAAAGAGCCCCCCATCGAGGTGACAGTGGGTGGGGGAAGCTCCTGTTACGCCGGTTTCTACCCTTGACTCAAGCTATTTAACCTTTCCTACAAACCGTGCGATAACAGTCCTAACTTTAGGTTTACATTTAAACCCTAATAATTAAATAAATAAACAAATAATATTTTATAACATAAAATATTGATTGTTAAATCATAAAATTCAAAAAGGAGATAAAAAGTCAAGGAGAGGGGATCCAAAATCAAGGCAGCTTGCTTTCTTTAGGAGGAACCAAAGAACCAAACCAAAACCCACACAACAATTAAGGGGGACGTAACTCAAGCAAGGGGGTTTTCAAGACAAAGTCAACAAGGTGAGTTCTTCTTTAATGGAAGAATGTCCACATCAGTCTCATGATATAACTTATAAGATTTTATCATCCCAACATACGAGGAAGGTCAATGATGTGATCATGCCCTTCTTCTTAACTGCTCCTAGGTCTCATGGACCATCCCAGGAGAGAAGAGGGTCACACATTATCTCAGCTTGGTACTTAACCAAGAAACTACCTGGTCCCAGACCAGGATACCCTAGAACACATCTAGGGGCCCTAGATCACAACTAGGGTCATATCCACCAAGGTACACAACCGAGGATCAATCCAAGAACAAGTAAGGATTCATTGGAACAGATCCAGGGGCCCTAGAACACATCTAGGGACTTATACAATCAAACTTCTTGGTCCTTGACCAAGAACCCCAACAATACACTGGGGGCCCTCACTAGGGTATTTTTCCATGGCTCTAACTGCTTGGTCCCAGAACAAGAACTCCAAGAGTGTACTAGGGGCCCTAGATCTCAACTAAGGTCTTTTCCATCCTCCCAGAGAATGGCTCTTATAATTTCATTAATTTTAACACTCCCTCTCAGTGAGAGAATCATTCTCAACAACACCATGCTTGTCTCGAAAGTATACAAACTTTTTCAACGATAGGGGCTTGGTCAAAATATTTGTAGTTTGTTTCGTCGTCGGAACATATTGAATATTGAGAATGTTCTTCTGCACCATGTCCCGAACATAGTGATATCTCATCTCAATGTGTTTCGAATTGTCATGAAACACAGGATTCTTGGAGAGATTTATACAACTCTGGTTATCACAGTGAATTACTGTGGGTTCCAACTCAACACTAAACAAATCTGATATTATCTTTTTGAGCCACACTGCTTCTCTACTAGCAACACTTGTAGCAATGTATTCTACTTCTTCAGTGGTTTGGGCTATGGAGCCTTGCTTCGTGCTGGACCAGGAGATCATAGTTGAACCCAAACCGAAACAATATTTGGAACTGCTCTTCCGGTCCACTATATTGCCCATCCAATATGAATCTGTATAGCCATGAAGCATTATACCTCCACTGGAAGTGTATCTGATCTTATAGGCTATAGTCCCTCAGACATATCTAAGAATATGCTTGGCAAAAACCATATGAATGTGTTTTGGATAACACATGAACTGGTTGAGGGCACACACTGTGTAACAAATATTTGGTTTGGTGTGTACTAGATACATCAAGGACCCAATAATCTGATGATATACTATAGGGTCTTTTGGATCTGAACCTGTAGCTTGATCATGTAACTTCTTCAGGTTAGAGATCATTGGTGTGGTCATGGACTTACAGTCCAACATTCCAAATCTACGAAGCACATCAACTGCATACTTACTTTGTGAGAGAAATATTTCACCAGGTTTCTGCCACACCTCTAAACCAAGAAAGTAATGCATAAGACCCAAGTCCTTCATTTCAAAATCTGTTGATAGCTCCCTCTTAGTCTGAGCTATTAGATGTTCCTCTCGAGTAAGGAACAAACCATCCACATATAAAACCAAGATAACATGATGATTCTTCATAATATTCATATAATGATTAGAGTCTTCTATACTCTTGGAGAACCCAAGACTCTAAAGAAAACTTCCAATTCTTCCATGATCCAAGGGATCAAATTTTTCTCAAAAATCAAAGAGCTCGCAATCGATTCAAAACGGACACATGCGTAGGTCTCGTCATCATGAACCCAACGCAACTTGAATGTGCTCAAATGGACGTCGTATGAGCAAGATATCATGTTTTATTCATTTTTCCAAACAGACAAAATTTTGTTGACTGTATAGTTCATACAGTGTTGATGTGGTAGCTGACCGTACAGTCCACAAGAATGTACAAGTGACATGGAAGAGTGTTGAGTTGGCATGGGCTAGTGTGGAAAGGAAGTACAGGTTTGATGGCAGACACGTGGGCGAATTAGGTTGTGACAAGTGTCATTTTTGTGCACAAATGTTATGGTGCCACGTGGCACCCCTCCTGTGATTGACATTTAGTAAAATTTTATGACTCCACAGGAGTTGAACCCGTGACCTCTAGGTGGGGGTAAAGATTTGGTAAGGCCGGGCTACCAGCCCACCCACAGAGTTTCTTAACCCATATAGTCTGTTTTAAATATTTGAATTACAATGGGTTTGTTTTCGGCGGAGTAAAGGGCCAGGGCCTAAGCCCCAACCCGCAGTTTCATACCACACACCATACGCCCACGTTATAAACCTCTGCATATATTCATTGGTGCGCACGGGGTTTGCATTTCTATAGCCCCCGACGCATACACATACGACTGACCATTAAAATTTTGGCGTAGACTGTTATGAATGGAGTTTATCCCCCGGTTCTTATCACTCTGCCATGTGATCACAATGATTGGTGCAATATTTCACACTAATGGTTAGCTCGACATGTGTGGGGCTTGTGCCATATGGCCATACCCTATGCCCGACCCTTTACACTTGGCGCGCACAGAATTTTCACAATAAAGGTGTTAGCCCCCAGTCATAGGTGTTACACCATATGACCATACCCAAGCACAAAAGAGCTAGCTGACGAGCGCACAAGCTGTTAGGTCGTTGGCCACATGGGGCCATACGACCGAGTTCTTCATCGAAATTGGGGGCCAGCGCACTAACGATCCTAGATTTTTTCCCTTTTTGCATGAATGGTTGCGTGTGCTGGGTTTTGGTGTGGAAAACACACAGAGACCAGGTGAGTCTGTTAGTGGGTGCAGTTTGGTGAGTAGGTACAACAAACTTGAAGGGGAAAACTTCCAGGAGGTGCAATTTCTTCATTTTTTGGCCAAACCAGGTGCCGAAAAAGCCCAACTAGGGATTTTTGGACATTCTGAAGTCATTGGAGCCATCTATTTTGTATTCTGAGCATTGTAAGAGAATTTTTTAAGCATAATGAAAATGATCCAAGGGAAGCTAGACCAAAAGATGTAGCCCAACAAAGGGGTGAACTCCTTTATCATTTGTTGTGTTATGTGTTCATTATTGATGTTTTCTATCTGTCTGATACGCTACTACTATTTAAGTAAAACTCATTGAACTTATGTGTTAGTAACTTGATCCAATTACCCAAACACATACCATTTATACACTTGCAATTTAAAGAGATAAGTCTTCTTCATTTTAAATATCTATTGGAAACAAATTCATTTCATTTTCAGATCAGTTGGTATCAGAGCATAGGTTTTTGAAAGCTTGATTTTGTGCAAGTGTTTTTTTGTTTTCTGATGCTTACAAGGTTGAAGCTCAGAAGAGGAGAAGGTCAACTTGTAGAGCCAAGTTCTCAATATTCAAGAAGGATAACTATCAAATCACCTCAAACTTCAAGGAGATATTCACCAAGTATGGCTCATGAGGAGAGTCATGGAACTCTTCCTTCAGAGGAGGAAAATTTCAGAAAGGCTTTCTATGATATGACTGAGATGGTCAAAGTTTTGTTTGAAGAAAGAAATGCAATATTGCAAGGTGAAAGCTCCAACCCTCCAAAGGGCAATGGAGACAATGTTGATAAAACTCCAAAGGGAAATGGAGGGAATGGTGATTCTCCACCTCCTTCACCTCCCTCTTCCACCGTTTCACGAACACCTCCAAATTCTCCAAAAGAGCATGGTAAAAATATTCCAGAAACTCCTTTGCTTAAGCTTGATATTAAGTTTGAATTGCCAATGTACAATGGAGAGGTAAATGCTGAGAAACTGGATAACTGGATTCGTCAGATTGAAGTGTATTGTAGGATACAAAGAACCACAGATGATGAAACCAAGATTCATCTTGCTTCTTTAAGATTGGACAATGCAACACTCATTTGGTGGGAAGCCAAAACTCAAGAGGACATGAATAAACATGGTAAAGTTTTATCCTCCTGGAATGATTTTATTGTTGCAATTAAAAGACAATTTTATCCATTAGCATACATGCAAAAAGATATTAAGGATTGGAAAAACTTTAGGCAAGCTAAAGGAAAAGATGTGCAAAGCTTCACTCAAGAATTTAGGAGAAGAGCTTTGGTTTTGGGTATAGATTTGTCTTCTCAAGAAACTTTACTCAAACACATTGGAGGTTTGCATAGCTACTTGAGGCATACAATACTTATGTTTAAACCTTCAAATTTAGATGAAGTTTGTGTACAAGAAACTCATTTAGAGGCAAGAGGAAGGAATGAACCTCAAGAGGGAAGCAAGAAGTCTTTTAATGGAGACAAGGGAAAGATGAAGTTTGAAGGAAATGGAAAGAAAAATTCTTCAGTCAAGAAAGAGAGAGAGAAAATCTCATGTAAACATTGTTCAAAGGATGGCCATGATGAAGACCATTGTTGGAAACTTCATCCTGAAAAGAGACCCAAAAAGTTCAACAACAAAGAGAAACCAAACATTGTTGCAGTTGTACAACAATATTTAGGATCTGATTCGGAAGATGAAACAAAAATCACAGCCATGGGTTTACAAGGTAAGAATTCTATTGCTAGAACTAGTTCTTCAAATTTTGCCATCAATGAAACTCAACATGAAAAAGAAAGGATAGAGCTTTTTCACATAAGGGTAATTTCAAAACATAGCAAGATAGATTTTTTTCTTTATATGGGATCACAAGCAAACCTTATTTATGAAGACATTGTCAAGAAACTAGATTTGGAAACTACTCCTCATCCTAAACCATAACCTTTAGGTTGGATATGTGACAAGAAGGTGTAAACTCAGATTTTTCATCACTGCAAACTATATAGATGAGGTAGAGCTTGATGTTATTCCATTGGATATTTGTGGTATTGTGTTGGGAACCCCATACTTATATGATATGAAATCCATTTTTCATCGTCATGAGAACAAGTATCATTTGTTTAAAAGTGGAGTTGAGTACATTGTTAGAGCACATACAAAGAAGATGAATTTATCACTTACAAATGCTGGACAAATGAAGAGACTAGTCAATGCTAGTAAGAACCTTGTACTTTTGATAATTAAACCCAAAGCTAATGATGGAGAAGAAGTTCTCAAAGGATGTGATGCAAATCTACAATCTGATTTGTATGAGGTTGTTAACAAAAATGTTGAGATGTTTCAGGAACCAAGGGGATTGCCTCCTAAAAGGGGCATCCAACAAGAGATTCATTTGTAGAAAGTAGGTTCTCTTCCAAACATTGACATGTGCAGGATGTCAGACATGGAGAATATTGAAAACAGAAAAAAATCGCAAGAGTTGCTTGACAAAGGGGTCATCAAACCAAGCACTTCACCATGCAGGTCACCAATTGGTTTGGTACTAGAGAAATATTGTATATGGCATAAGGGAAGCACAATCTTCTCTTGTTGTTGGCCATTTTGGTGTGGGCAAGACAGTGGCTAGATTGCAAAGAAATCATCCTAAGTTTTGGGATGAGCATCTACACTACTTTCAACATGTTTATAACCAGGCCAATAAGTTCAATGAACTAGTTCAGTTTGTGCATCAAACCATTCAAGAACAGTGGAAAAAGAGCCAAGCCAAGTACAAAGCAAGGCATGACAAGTTTTGTATTGGTCTTAAAGGCACCAATCCAAGCAAGGCCAAATGGATTGATGTTGTAAAGGTGGGGGAATTGTACCCTCATCTTTAGATTGACTAAAAGTAGTCTTTTGGAGGTCCAAAAGCTTCCAAATGAGGAGGTGTGATCCAAGGGATCAAACTTTGCTCAAAAATCAAAGTTCTCATAATCGCTTCAAAATGGACACGTGTGTAGACCTTGTCATCATGAACCCAAAACAACTTGAACGAGATCAAACGAACGTCGTATGAGGAAGATATGGAATTCTGTTCATTTTTCCAAACAAACAAAATTTTGTTGACTGTATAGTCTGCACAGTCCGTACAATGTTGACGTGGCAGTTGACTGTATAGTCAATACGACCATATAGGTGATGTGGCAGAGTGTTGAGTTGGCATGGGATGACATGGAAAGGTTGTACAAGTTTGATTGCAGACACGTGGGAAAATTAGATTATGACAAGTGTCATTTTTGTGGGAAATTGTTATGGTGCCACATGGCACCCCTCCAGTGATTGGAGTTTTGTAAAATTTTATGACTCCATAGGAGTCAAACCCGTGACCTTCGGGCAGGGGTAAAGCTTTGGCAGGGTTGGGATACCAGCCTGCCCATGGAGTTTCTTAACCCATATAGTCTGTTTTAAATATTTGAATTGAAATGGGTGTGTTTTCAGCGGAGTAAAGGGCCGAGGCCTAAGCCCCAGCCCGTGGTTTCATACCACACACCATACACCCACTTTATAAACCTCCGCATATATTTGTTTGCACGCACATGGTTTTCATTTCTATAGCCCCTGACGCATAGGCATAATATTGTCCATTAAAAGTTTGGCGCAGACTGTTATGAATGGAGTTTAGCCCCTAGTTCTTATCACTCTGCCATGTGACCATGACGATTGGCACAGGTTTTCACACTAATGGTTAGCCCGACAGGTGCGGGGTCTGTGCCATATGGACATACCATATGCCCGACCCTTTACACTTGGTGCACACAAAAGTTTCACAAAAGAGGTGTTAGCCCCGGTCACAGGTGTTACACCATATGACCACACCCAAGTGCAGAAGAGCTAGCTGATGAGGGCGCAAGATATTAGGTCGTTGGCCACATGGGGCCATACGACCGAGTTCTCCGTCGAGATTGGGAGAAATGCACTAACGATCCTACATTTTCACCCTTTTTGTGGGAATGGTTGTGTGTGTTGGTTTTTGGTGTGGAAAACAAATAGATTCTGGGTGAGTCTGTTGGTGGGTGCGTTTTGGCGAGAAGGTACAATAAGCTTGAAGGGGAAAACTTCCAGGAGGTGTAACTTCTTCATTTTTTGGCCAAACCAAGTGTCGAAAAAGCCTAGCAAGGGGTTTTTGGATGTTCTGAAGCCATTGGATACATCCATTTTGTATTCTGAGCATTGTAAGAGCACTTTTTAAGCATAATGAAAATGATCCAAGGGAAGTTGGACCAGGAGATGTAGCTCAAGAGAGGGGTGAACTCCTTTATCATTTATTGTGTATGTGTGTTCATTATTGATGGTTTTTATCTATTTGATATGTTTCTCCTGTTTAAGTAAAACTCATTGAAATTATGTGTTAGTAACTTGATCCAATTACCCAAACACATACCATTTATACACTTGCAATTTAAAGAGATAAGTCTTCTTCATTTTAAAGATCTATTGGAAACAAATCCATTTCATTTCCAGATCATTCCATACCAAGCTCTTGGAGCCCATTTCAATCCATACAAGGTTTTCTTGAGTTTTTAGACATGGGATTCTTTCCCATGGATCAAAAAAACCTCAGGATGCTCGATATAAACCTCTTGCTCAACTTCACCATTAAGAAAAACAGTCTTAACATCCATTTGGTGAAGTTTCCAATCAAAATTTGAAGCAAGAGAGATGATGATTGTGATAGAGGTATACCTGGAAACATGAGCAAAGATCTCATCATAATCAATTCCTTCTTTATGAGAGAAGCCACAAGCCACAAATCTATCTTTGAATTTTTCAGCATTGCCATAAACTGCATGCTTTATTTTGTAAATCCATTTAGAGGTTACTATTGATTTTCCTTGAGGTCTTGGGACCACTTCCCATACATCATTATTCAATATTGACTCATACTCTTCTATCACTGCATCCTTCCACACTTTATGTTTGGCAGCCTCATCAAAGGTGGAAGGTTTTGAGTCAATCACAAGATTCAACTGAGCTATCAAACCTGAGTATTTATCTGGCTTCTTGCTTTCTCTGAAAGTACCTTTAGGTGTTGCATGCTTTTATGCTTCCTTTAAAATTTCACGGCACCATGCTAGATTCCTTTTGACAAGAGGTTTCTCTAGGGAAACTCAACAAAATCCATTATGGGATCCACTGAAGGATCTATGGCCTCCTCCCTTTGATCATCTGAAAGTTGTGAATCTGAAGGTTCTGGAGATGGAGCTTCCTGCTCCTTTGTATCACATGGAAGTTCTCCAGAACGATGAAAGTAAGCTTCCTCATGGAAGGTCACATCTCTACTGAATTTTATATACTTTTTCCCTGGTACATAAATTCAATAATATTTTGAGGTCTCACTGTACCCCACAAAAGTGCCTTTCTTTCCAGAGGGCTCTAGCTTAGTTCTCTTTTATTTTGGTACATGAATTTAGACAAGACTACCAAAAATTCTCAAATGATAAATTGAAGGCTTCTTACCGGTAAACAATTCTTCTGGAGTTTCCTCTTCTAGGGATTTATTAGGACACATGTTCTAAATACAGATTGTAGTACTTGTAGCTAAGAGACAACGAAATATTCTGATCATACATTATATCTCTTGATGCTTCACAAATTGTCCCGTTCTTTCTTTTTGTAGCCCCATTTTGCTGGGGATTATAAGGCATAGTCAGCTCCCTCTTAATCCCAGAAGCCCGACAAATATCATCATACTTGTGAGATTAAAAATATTTTCCATTGTCTATTTTGAAAAAACAGATATGCCTACCTGTCTAATTCTCAACAAGATTCTTAAAATCTTGAAATTTATGGAAAGATTCATCTTTAGTTTTCAGAAAATAAATCTAGGTTTTATGAGAACAATCATCAATAAAAGTGATATAATAAAGACAACCATTCATGGACGAAGCATTCATAGGTCCATAGAGATCATAATGAATAAGATCTAAGATACCATTAGTTTTTCTATTACTGCAAGGGTAATATTTGTTTCTATTTTTACCAAGAGCATGACCTCTATAAATACTATAATGCTCAAAAGAAAATACTATCATACCTGTTACCATGTTTTGCAAACCTAGGAGAGCATTATAGTTGATATGTCCAAACCTTTTGTGCCATAGTTCATAGGGGTTGATCATCTCATGAGCTAATGCTTGAATAACTTGACCAGTGAATTTTTAAAGTCCTCCTTCTTGAGCTTTGATTGTCATGGTTGAGCTCATATTTTGACACATAAGAGCCTTTCCTTTGGAGAAATATGCTAAGTACCCTTTACTTTCTAGAAATACAACTGAGATAAGATTTTTCTTTAATCCAGGAACATAAATAATTTCTTCAACATGAAATACATTACCTGACTGAAGTTGAAAAGATGTTGATCCAATTCCTTTGATGGAATAGGTGCCATCATCACCCAATTCTACCTTCACATTGAAATTCTTATCTTGATAGTTCATAAGGTTCTGTTTGAAGCCTATCATGTGCTTGGAGGCATCGCTGTCCACTAACCAAATTTATTTTGATTCGGTGACATCACTGGAGAGAGTTGAAACAAGATAAATTTCTCTGCGCTCTTCTTGTTCTTTAGTAGCAACTCTGGTTCTGTTTCTTTGAGGATCTTCTTCCTTAGTTGCAACTGAAGCATGGAACTTGCCTTTCTGTTTCTGTTGTGAAGGAGGTTTCCTGTAGTCTTTTGCATAATGACCTATCTTGTTACAGTTAAAGCATCCTACTTTAGATAAATGAGAGTGAGAATGAGAGTGCTTACCTTGAGGTTTCTTACCTTTTCCTTTGTGTTGAGGAAACCTCTTCCATTTCTTGGCTTTGAATGAAAGAGCATGGTCTTTCACCATTGAGGGTTCTTCTATGCTTTTAATTCTTTCCTTTTCTTCCAAGCAATCATGCCATAATCTCTCGAATTTGAGTTGAACTTCTCTTCCATTTACTGATTAGAGAAATGTATCCCATGATTCAGGAAGACCAACTACAGTTGTTTGTACAAGGTCATCATCATCTACTGCAACTCCAATTGCTGCAAGTTGATCTCGTATTTGGTCAATTTTTGAAAACAAAGCATAGATGGTTTCATCCTTTCCCATATTCAATGTACGTAGTTGTTTCTTCAAATTCCTTTTATGAGTTGGGGCCTTGTTTTCATATAAATTTTCTAGGGCATCAAAGCATTCCTTACTTGTCCTTAGATGAGAAATAAGAGGCATCATGATGTCTTTAGCTAAGTCAAAAATGACCCTCTTGGCTTTGGCCTGCCTCTTCTTATAGGCTTCTCTTCCTGCATTTGATGTAGGTTCTTCCATGACCCTGGAAACCAACTCATCCAAGTCACCTTCTTCTAGGATATTAAAGACCTTAGCCTTCTAGGTATTGAAATTTGAAGCCCCTTCAAGCCTATCTTTTGCTTTGACTGAATATGAAGCCATATTAGAGAAAGAGATCTGATATAAAGAAAACTTACTATTGATGTGCAAAACAAACCCTTAAGTGTGGATCTACGCATGCTCAAAAGTCTACCACAATTGAGGTTTTTTCATGCCCTAAGCTCTAATACCATGTTATAATTTAAGGGAAATTTTATACACTAGCTAGGAACAAAAATAATCTTATTAAATTTCTATTTATTTGCTACTGTAATTCTGGATCAACAACACATTTAAAAATTCTGAAGTAAAATCTAATAGAAAAAATCATAACATAAATCTAATAATTACCTTATCCAAACAAAGAATTTTTTTACCTGATATGTTGATGTTACCCTCTTAGATGTATGCTCAAAAAAAGATTTTAAGGGATCATTGATCAAACTCTCAGGGTAGATCTCATCATTATCCTTAGAACAAAATTGCCAAGGGTAGTGGACCAAAAAAAAAAAAAGACCATGCCACTGTCAAGTAATAGGGTTGAATGCAAATCTCTTGTTCAAACTAGGGATGGAAAGAAAAACCCAAGCAACCTTAACTCTTACATTCCACACAAATACTCTTACAGCAGTAAAAGAGCAATGGCAACACACATAGGGCAACAAGATAGTCACCAACAAAACATGGTTTTACCAACAAGAGGACGTTGTACCAATAAGAGAACTATGTACCAACAAGAGAAGGTTTTACCAACAAAAGAAAGTTGTACCAATAAGAGAAACACCTAACAACAAACGCAACACCAACAATAACAACTAGAGACTTTAAACAACAACCATAGAGAGCCATGTGGCTGGCTGAAAAGGGCCTTTAGGTTCAGTGACAATGTGATACTGGAGAGGGTAAGCCCATGGTGGTTGAGAAAAAATTTAACACACCAAAAATATGTCATAGAGGGGGGCACAACCACTTAGAAACTAAACAATAGGGGCCGCAAAAACCTCAGACCAAAAACTCGGCTAGGAGAGAGAGTGTGTGTAATGAGTGAGGATAGATCACTCTAATTTATAGTTTTTGTGTGTAGGTTAGGGCTAGTTTATTTATTCCTAACTTTATGGTTAGGTTTAAACCCTAATAAATAAATAAATAAATAATATTTTATAACATAAAATATTAATTGTTAAATCATAAAAGTCAACAAGGAGATAACAAGTCAAGGAGAGGGGATCCAAAATCAAGGCAACTAGCTTTCTTTAGGAAGAATCAAAGAACCAAACCAAAACCCACACAATAATTAAGGGGGACGTAACTCAAGAAAGGGGGTTTTAAAGAAAAAGTCAACAAGGTAAGTTCTTCTTTAGTGGCAGAATGTCCACATGAGTCTCATGATATAACTTATAAGATTTTATCATCCCAGCATATGAGGAAGGTCAATGATGTGATCATTCCCTTCTTCTTAATTGATCCTAGGTTTCATGGACCATCCCGGGAGAGAAGAGGGTCACAAATTATCTCATATATATACTTAACCAAGAAAGTGCCTAGTCCCGGACCAGGATACCCCAAAACACATCTGGGGGCCCTAGATCACAACTAGGGTCTTATCCACCAAGGTACACAACCAAGGATCAATCCAAGCACGAGCAAGGATTCCCTGGAACACATCCAGGGGCCCAAGAACACATCTAGGGACTTATACCATCAAACTGATTGGTCCTAGACTAGGAACCTCAACAATACACTGGGGGCCCTCACTAGGGTCGTTTTCCATGACTCTAACTGCTTGGTCCCAGAACTAGAACCCTAGGAGTGTACCGGGGGCCCTAGATCTCAACTAGAGTCTTTGCCATCCTCCCGAAGAATGGCTCTTGCAGCTGTAATAATTTTAACATAAATTAATTTAAAAAAAATAATAATAATCCAAACCAATTAATAAGTTTTCTATGCCAAACCAAAGAAACATCATTACTTGACACATATGTTTTTCATGTCTACAAAATAAAAATAAAATATTTTACAAAATGTACTCATCTTATATAAAACTACAATCCTTTAGAAAAATTAAAATGCCATAATTGCACTTAGAATTACATAGCTCATATGTCATATACTCACATATAACTACATATAATTTTATGGTTATCATTATAAAATCATCAAATGTCTGATACATCAATTTTGAGATTATCTACATAGAGTGAGTCATTAATATATGATTCATATCCATGAGTAGTAGTTGCAACTGACCAAATTTTCGTGATTTTGAATAGTCCACTTAGCACTCATTGCATCAGGTGATGCTCATAGGGTGAAGAAGTGGGATTGAAACTAGTGAAATTAATCCCATAGCATCAATCATCAACTCCTGTGCTTGCATCTGAGAACTGAGATTTCTCGGGAAATCACCCATCCCAAGACTCCTCTAGCTCAAGCACGTTTAACTGTGGAGTTTTCCCCACAATCAAGCCCACTTATCTTATTACCCCATTTGCAAAACCTTAGAAAGATTGTATTGTGCCTTATGAATTATCCAGTTAGAGCCGCCTTCACTCATTTATTTAAGCATTGAGAGGATTCCATTGTCCAACATATAATATACCATTTTAGGGATTTATCTACGTAGAGTAAGTAATTAATCTATGACCCATATCCTGGTTACTAGGTGCAAGCCCCTGAGGTGATGATTGATGCTATGCAGTTAATTTTGCTAGTTTCAATCCCACTTCTTCACCCATGTGAGCATCACCTGATACAATGAGTTCTAAGTGGAATACTCAAAATCATGAGAAATTGGTCATTTGAGACTAATGCTCATGGATATGGGTCATAGATTAATGACTTACTCTATGCAGATATTCTTGAAAATGATATATCATATGTTGGACTACATAAGCCTCTTGATGTATCATATTGCTATTAAGTATATTTAAGAGATGTAATTAGGCTTTGTATATTCATAATAAGACCTTGTAGATCCCTAATTATACCTTGTATATATCCCCGATATAAATATATAATTAGGCCTTCTATATTGCTTAATTATGTTATGTAAATCATTTTTTAGCCATACCCAATGAGTTTGATTAATTGGTTCAAATAGATGGCGTCAAGTTAGTAGAATTTGTTAAAAGGTCTCAAGTTCTAATTTGGGTGAGGTTCAAATCTAGTTGAGTGCCATTAGGTTACTAGCCGTTATTGTGGCTTATAGTTGAACCATTATCTATACCAATATTTTGGGGAAAAGGGGGGTATCTCAAGAGATTTCCTTCATAAGAAAAACCTTATATAGTCCCTAAAGATATAATCAGTCCTCCCATAGGGAAAATATTCCACTTGCAAGGCCTATATTATGTTTTAGGTCTTTCTACATGGATTCTAAGTCCCAAAACCATGGATTGGAATTGAATCCTTGATTATCATCCTTAAATGATGGTTTAGGCCACAAGGACCATCCTTGTTGCTCTATTAGAGAAAATTTGCTCTGAAAATGGGCTTTCTAAGAAAATTATAAAATAATGAACCATGTGTGCCACATCAAAGCCATGTATGTGACATCATAGTATCATATATGCTAGTCTAATCTAGAATTACAAGATGGAAGTTAAAAATAATAATGAAAAGTGCATAGATAATAAATGATCATAAATATTATTCAATAAATAATAATCCAAAGGGGGTACAATATGTACATCTCCTTAGACTTTAGTGGTAAAATCGCTACACAAAGGGGGTCTCTTGTCCCACAAACAAAGGGGGTCTCATACACCAATTTTGTGTCTGGCTTGGCTATGAAATTTTAAATTATTATTATTATTATTATTATTATGAAAGTAGAATAAATAATATATTATTAATAAATGATAATAATATATAATAATAATTTATAATAATATAGAATATATAATATGAATTGATAACTATAATATAATAATACTATGAATGAATGTGAATGTAGCAACATTAGAACACATGTATAATATGATATAATAATATATTATAACAATCTCAAATATATAATTATTGACAATATAATATGAATTAATAACTATAATAAAATAATACTATGAATGCATATATAAGAAAAAAGTCAATACTTATTATACCTTATTATTATTGTTTTGTATCTGGCGGAATTGACAACTGGTCTCGTACTCGTGTGACATGAGGTTGATTCCAACCGCTACCACTATAACCTCCAGGTGCCATACGTATGCCCCTTCCGCGGATACGGGTAAGTCGAGGGGATTTGAACTTGGAACCTCATCGAACATAACACTTCATATCACAACACTTGCTAATTGAGTTGCCCCCTCAGGGGCTTTATTATACCTTATTATTATATTATAATACAAATGTGAATGTGGTGGATATAATAGAGAATATACTTATTATAGATTATTATATTATAACAAAAATGTGAATGTGGCACACATATTACAAGATATACTTATTATATTTTATTATATTATAATACAAACCTGAATATAATTTCATTGTTATAATACAAACTTGAATGTGGCATACACACTAGAGGATATTTGTAGTATGAATTAAATATGAAAAGGTCAACTCATGCTATGAATTAACTATTATATAAATATTATATAATACTAAATTAATAAGTATATTACAACTTTATAACTATTAATTAAATATGATATAATAATTATAATATTACAAATTAATAACTATACAATATAATATTATTATATAATGACATAAGAATAACAATACATTATTAATCCAGAGGGGGGTAGAGTATGTACACCTCCATAAACTTTAGCAGTCAAATCGTTGCGCGGAGGGTGATCCCTTGTCCCATAAACCAGGAGGTCTCATACACCAATTTGGTGTCTACCTTGGTCGTGACCTTAAATTAGATTATTATTATTATTGTTGTTGTTGTTGTTGGATTACTGAGAGGGGGGGTGAATCAATAATGATCAATTTATACCACTTATTTATCCTTTTAACCACAATGTATATTCTTTTAACTTATTCAACAATGTTCATCAATTCATTATCAATATATTATTGTATCTTACACATTAACATCCATCAATGCATAATGAATAATAATATACACATCCACACAATACACAATACACCAATATTTTATGTGGAAACCCAATGCTGGAGAAAACCATGGAATTCTTTTCTTATATGTCAACGAATTACATTCAAGGAAGCACCAACTTCCAAATTCTCCATCTGCAACTAGAAGGAGTCTACAACCCCCTATTTACAGGCTCCAACCTGAAGGAAGCTACAACTCCCTGAATTCTATTGATCCAACCAGAAGGAGGCTACAACCCCCTGGGTTCTCCAACTCCAACTGAAAGGTGGCTCCAACCACCTATCCTTTTCCCATCCAATCACCTTGAAATATAAGTGCCAAATGTAGACGACCTATCATTGTCACTGAATCAACCATTGCCATTGTTACTATGTCACTATCAACTTGTACCAACAACATGTAAAAACCTATACCAAGCAACATCTACAACCAACATGTCACAACCGATATCAATCAACCTGTACTATGAACCATGTACATCAATCACTCACACAACCTGTACCATCACAAGTGCATCAACTATGCACAACACATCTCGTCACAACAACATGTCACATCAACCTCATCAACCAAATCAGATCTACTCACCAAGACAACTCTCAACCATACACACACTATCACCAAGATGCGCATTACCCAAGACTACTCACAAACATGAACAAGATGTACCAAGATCAAGATGTGCTTCTAAAAGTATACCAAGTCATATATGCCAAATCTTACATAAACCATGTGCCAACAATACTACTAGCAAGTGCCTCTAGCAATGTA
>ML784023.1:0-26725 GCA_009831015.1 Picea engelmannii
AAGTACATTCGGTCCAAAATTTGATACTAGACTATCAAAAAAGCCCTCTCGAGGGGTCACTAAAGCTACTGATAACAACAATACCATTTTCCCATATTATTTACATCCATAATTTTTTCTTATATAGAGTCTATAATATATTCCCAGCAAAAATGAAACATTTTTTTCAAAATAACCTTAACTGGTAGGTCCAAATTGATGCCATTATCCTATGTCTAGCGTTGGGGCATTCAAGTCCAACTGAACTAGAATTGCTACTGGAGAAGAAGCCGTGTCAGAATTCTCTGAAGCTCCATTATTAGTTGGCGGTTCTAAAATTTGCTCGGGTCTGGCTCGATCATCTTCCCATTGTTGACGAAGGGCGGTGCATTCATCTTGTAGCAACAAAATTATTCGCCTTTGGTTCACTGATTCTTCCAACATAATAAGCATTTGGGTATATTGGATTTGCAGTGAAAACACAATGTTCCTAGTGTCTTATAATTCCTCCTCCAGCTGCTTTACAATGTACATATCCTAATAGAACAAACAAAATAACCCTATCTCAAAAGTTTGGGTTTATGTATTTTATAATTTCTACTTGAAACTCCACTAGATAACCAAAAAAAAAACCATTATATTACTTGTGTAAATTTAATTAACCAAGCACAATTACATATCAATATGAATTTAGGTCCAACATTGTCCATACTTAAAGGATTGGGTTCACCCTCAACTCGTAGTACTATTGAACACTATATAGAACATAAAAGAAAATACAAGAAAATATAAGAAAATAAGAAATATTTGCTACAAATTTTGATGCCATTGAGTAGGTAGGAGACTTCCAAAATCCAAGTTGGAACTCTACTACTATGTTAGGTCTCTACTTGATCATGAGGTGTTTGTTTAACTATTCTATTTCATCAAGATTTTGTGTCAAATTCAGATAATACTTTGGTGCTACTAGAGTTATATGTTGGATAGCCCTTTAAAACAATAGGGGTTTGTGTTTAGGTAGAAGTGTGCTTGTGACCTAGGTTTATGTTTGGTTGTTGGGTTTTCCACATTGAAAGGTTGCAATTCTCGATGACCATCTTGGCTTGGTGAGCTTAGAGTGTTCCGTCATTATATACAACCTGGTGCATGTATTTTTTCTCATCCAAAGTTTTATTAGTGTCAATCAACTTTGCAATGAGTTGAACCACCTTGTTGAGCTTTAGTTCCATTGATTAGTATTTTGCATCCTTATATTTCTTGTTTGGTTTCCATTTTTCCAACCAACTACTCCAATCCTCAAAAAACTTTGGGAGGTTGTGTTGCCTCTAGTACATCTTGGTGCTCTGAATGTGTGTGGAGTGAAGATGTCCACTCGTTGTGTGTTTTGCTTCATTAGATAATCTAGTATGTGTACCTTTTCATCCATGCTAGCTATTGTACAATCTCTATATAATGGATTTTCTTAAAATATTTTATTATGAGGATGCAAAATACCAATCAACAAAAGTGAATTTTGACAAGGTAGTTCAACTCATCAAAGGTCGATTGACATTGAGAAAACTTTGGATGAGCAAAGATACATGCACTAAGTTGTATGCAAGGCATGAGTACTAGAGTCCTAAATGAATTTCTTGTTGATAAAGCATGAGTACTTTGGAGTCATAAATGAATTTATTGATGATAAGGCATGAGTACTCTATTAAGCTTTGCATTATCGCTTTCAATTGAGAAACACATTGCACAATATCCTCAACAATAAAGAAGCATTCATTTAGTGCTTGAGTGAACATTTCTTAAATATTAATGTTTCGAGAAGTTTGATATTCCCTAATCAACTTCTACTTTTGTTGCTTCCAAGAGTATTTGGCCACATCTAATTCCAAAATTATTTCCTCTTTTAGTGAAACTTAATTGCATAATTCAACCTAAAATATTTTCAAGTTATCCTATGGACATATCAAGACACAATACCCATTTGTAACTTACTAAATTCTCTCCTTTAGTTCTTTAATCTTTCATTTTGTGAGCCATCAACTATTACGTTTAAGTTCCAAAAATATCCAAAGAATCCTCAATTAGAAATTTTCACCTCTTGATATATATGACATCAATTGGTGCATCCAAATATTTGATTATCAAGCCACAAGTTTTGTGATGAATAGAGTTGGCTTCCCTAAGAATGTCTTAGGAAAGGGTGGTGTCAACAACATTGATGGAAAGAGAATCACTTGTCATGAAGGGATATTGTATCTCCTCTCATTCAACGCCAACGATATGTGCATTGTCCACACCTCCATCCTTCCATTGTTATAGCTAGACCCATATTTTTTCTAGACAATTATTTGCTTTAAAAAATACATAAAAACACAACTAATAGGTTTCAAGGGGCGAGTTATAAAAGGAAAGTTATATCACTATTTCTTAAATATTAGTCTTTATTAATGTAACTAATGTTTTTTTTTTTCAAATACATTATATCACATCACATTGATTGTTTTGTTGGACAAGTATGATATCAAAATGGTATTAAATTTAACAATAATTAGATGTATTTGTGAAAGCATTGATAAACATTTCACTTAAAACCTATTAATTACAATTAGCATTATAATATCTCTGCCATATATATTTTCACCACCTACACCATTTTGTTATCACACTTTCTCTATAAGTTTTATATAGTAAATGACACTTTTGTTATTTTCAAGCATATAGCTTATTCCTTAAATAAGTATCCTTGCTCTAATGGAGGTCACATACTTAGTTTGTGGGATAATTCAAAACTTATGTGAATCAATCAAACTCCTCATCTGTGAAGTAATGTGATCATCCATAGTACAATTATGTGGGAGCATGGAAAAAAAAGTTTGCACCATTAATTAATTGAACATTGAATGTACAATTAAGTTATGTTGGAGTATAAATTAACTTTCAATGGCTTCCTAGATGTGTGGTTCAAGTTCCTTACATTAAAAACCAACAATTCTTTGGCCCATACAATGTGTTTACAATTCACAATGTAATGTTTATAAAACACAAAAGATGTTAATAGATCATTGCATCCCTTATTTGAATATTTCATGCTTATATATTTATTAGCATTATCATTAACTTAAACAATATAATGCCATTTTCTATTAATAGAAAAAATAGTTTGGTGATCATTCTCTTTCATGGTTTTTTATATTTTAATTTTATGCCTGCAAGATTGGTTAGATGAGCTCTCTCAGTTTCAGTGATCAATTTTGATTTCATTAGCGATCAAATTGGAATGCCCCATATTTCTCTAAAGGTTCAATACATATTATCTTTATACACAATCTAATCCCAATATTCTACCAGGTCTACACATGTGCTTTGATGCAATTCATATCAACCTACACCTAACAACAATTCCCCTAATTCACTTGAGCCCATAGACACCAACATTATTCACATGCACCTCATTATGTATCATCATGAGCTTGATTTTGTATTGCACGTAGATTTTTCATTGAATTTTCTAGGACCCCCTCAAATAAAAAATAAAAAATAAAAACATTTTCTTTCTTGCCAAGCATTGTTATGAAGTTTTCAAACATGTATTTCCTTAGAGGTTTTTATAGGATGTTTGTTGTGTTAGTATTATGGTGGTTAATTTTGACTCAATGGTCACTTAATGGTATTAATGATGTCATTTATCGTACACCATTAGTGGGTCACTAATTGATCTTAAATGGATCCTCGAAGTTATAGTATGGAAGAGGTTAGTTCTTCAATTACTTGCTAGAGAACACTTGTTATTTTCCATGCATTAGACCCGATTTTTTATGCTTTAGAGAAAACTTTGCTTACTTTAAATGACCAAGTGAATGTGAAGGAAATTGTGTATGGGGGTGTCAACAAGGTGAAATGTGAGCCTTAGATCTACACTCTACATCCCACATAAGAAAGTAAGGCATTCAAAGACATGAACATGTGGTGGAATGAGTAGGATTTGAAGGGACATGTCACATCACTCCACACTTCACATTATACATAGAACAAAACATATGGAGTTGCAACGTTGTGAAGAACAAACCATGCATATGATTTTCAAAGGGGAGCATAACCCTTGCACTTTGCATCCCACATTCCATGTAGGCACTAAGACACAATGCATGTAGACCTTTATAATATGAAGGAGAGAAGAGAATAATGGAGCCTACCTCTCCACGTGCCCATCACTGTGTCCCAATTACAACATAAGGCAATGTGGAAAAGGCATAAGGTAGCATAGGAAACTGGGATAATGTGGCACCCATGAGCCATTTATTGACTACCCTTTTTAGTTGTAACCAAGAATAGTTTGAGAAGTTGCTAAGAATAAGAGATGCCACAATCCAAGGCAAGATTGTTGGGCATGTGGAAATGAGAGGAAGTGTCAATGATTGGAAAATTGACTCATTAGAGTGGAATGATGATTTGTTGGCTTGGGCACACTAAGTTGGCAAGCGATTACCACCATTCGATGCTACACCACTCATCTTTGGAAAACATATCCCTACATCTAAAGATAGGGGATTGATTCATCTTCCTAGTGAAGAGAGATCCATGGAGGCAACCAAGAATTATTGAGGATGAACATGTGTCATTAGTTCCAAGAAGGTATCTTTGAGCGACCATCAACCTACCATTAAATCCCTCATCCTTTGATAGAGAAGGGAGTTTCCATAATTTTGAAAAAGGAGGTTCCACGATTTTTTGAAAGGGGGAACTCATTCCCTTGGAATTTTTCTAGCCAAATTGCAGAGGCATTTGAAAAAGGGGCCATCTTCATTGCACAAAGAATAGGCCAAAATCCCAGTAGAGGAAATGACTTGGGCTTCTAGAAGCTTGATAAGAATTCTACTATAACAAGACATCGTGCAGAGGAGGACATGTAAGAAAGAAATCATGCGGTGAGAAGAGGAGAAGGAAATCCATACCCCCTTCGTGCACTCTCATGCGATTTGAACCAACTTATTTTTGTTGAAGTAGAGAAACCCTAAATTGATTCTTCTATAAGCGAAGTGAAAAGGGAAGACTTTCCACAAGGTTGAAGATGTCATTGATTAGCATAGTTACAAAATTGGAGAGTGTGACTTGAATAGAGGTCTATTAGTGGTATGTGGAAGAATTTGTATGCAGTGGTCATGGCATTATGTATCCAAAATATTTGTGAGCCACAAATTCATTATAATTCAAGGCAAAGATTCAAAACCTACGAAGGAGATAGACTTGTTGATTATAAGAAAGAGAATACCAAAAACATAAAGATCTATACACTCCAAACAAGAGAAGGTGTTATTGATTACTTGTGCAGTAAATTCAAAACATAAGAGTCTCAGACTGTACATCAACCTTTCCCAACTATTGTAAGAAGTAGATTGAAGGAAGTTCCTTTCTTTTGGCCTTGCCAACCTTGAATAAAATCAGGCAGAGTGCTAGTTGAGCTTGTTGTGTAATCTACTTTTACCAAGATTCTTTGTAACAGAGCAAGCCTCCTTTTTCATGTTAGTTTTCCCCATGTGGGTTCCAAGGTATATCTTTGTGTTTGTGAGTTTGTATAGATTATTTCAATTTCGAGGATTCCATTAGCTAGCATTGCAATATATAGAAGAAAACAAAGCACATATGGATTGGAAATAAATCAACATAATTGAAGAATATATATTTTGCATTTAAATAGTTAATAGCGTCCATGTTGATGAATCACCAAGTCCATATTGATTATATAGTATTATAGCAGTGAATCTGTGACCTGTATGAAGCTGCGAGAACTTTCATGATAAAATAAGTTGAGTAAACCCAACCATGGGTAAGGCTCTACAAAGAGAAAGGATGGAGTTGAAGGCCTTCAATGTGCATATTTGGGAGGATAATCAACAATTGAAGGAGACATTGCTATAGTTTGAAAGAAAGGTTGAATATCTACAAAAAGAGCTCATTTCTTTTGCGAGGGAACAACTAGTAAGACACCAAGACGTTATCACCCATGCCATAGAAAACTGGGATTTAAGCAAGGTTTAGCTTATGCATTTGGGTGAGAAGGTGATTCAGATTGATGATCACCTAGAGAAAAAGTGTTACTAGATGATGACATAGCCAAGGAGGAGACCTTGACAAAGATGCAAGAAGAAGTTTAGTTGAAGAGGGAATATGAAATACCTTCCACTTTTTGTAGAAATTCCTATTGTATTTTCCTTATGCTCAATGAGTCATTAATGAGGTAGATAGAAAGTGGAACTCCTCTAAAGATGTGAAAGATGATAGAGTTCAACACTAAATAAATTCGTAATTTCTTCATTGAACAAGCTCAAATACATAAGAGATAAATTTGCATATGGGTAGTGGGATTGTTAATCAATTCCTATTTCATCCATTAGAATTTGAGTGGGATACTTTTGGACATAACACCAATGTAGAGAAGCACAATCAATGTTTTCTTGCAACCTTCAGAGTATAAGGTGCATGGGATAGGTTGAATGACCATATTCCTTTATTTCCCTTCATACACAGTGTAAAGTCAATTTCATAGTCATCAAATTCAAAGTGTAGAAAGTCCAATATTTTAGGGACCAAAAGCCTCACAATAGGGAGGTGTGATTCAAAATGAATCTTGAAAGTTATGGTATGGCACATGTTATTTTTTCGATTACATAGTGCTTGAGAACACCTACAATTTTCTATCCATTAGGCTCAAGTTTTCATGCCTCGAGGAAATTTTTATTTGTTTTAAATGACCATGTGAATGTGGAGGTGTGAGCAAGGTGAAGTATCAACCTTACCTTCACACTTTGCATCCCATATAAGAAAGTAAGGCACATAGATTCATGAGCATGTGGATGAAGAAGTATTAGTTGAAGAGGTGCATTGTCACACTCTACATTATGCAATCCACATTCCACATAGAACAAAACATACAAAGTTGTAGCCTTGTAGAGAAAAAACCATGTGGAGGATTGTCTAAGGGGAGCATAACACCTACACTTGAAATCCTCCATTTTGCACAGACAACAAGACACAAGGAATGCAAATCATTGTAATGCAGCGAAGAGAAGAGAACAAGGGAGCCTAATGCTCTGCACCTACATCCTCACATACAATGTAAGGTAGTGTAGAAAAGGCATAAGGAAGCATAAGTGACCAAGCTAATGTCACACCCACAAGGTGTTTGCTAATTAACTTTTCCAACTATAGTCAATAATGGTTTTTGAAGTTGCTAAGAGTAGGATATGCCACCATCCAAGGCAATATAATTGGGAATATGGCACTGACAGGAGGTGCTAATGATTGACAAATTGAATCATTGGAATAGAGTGGTGATGTTTTGGCTTGGATGCCTAAGATGGGCAACTAGTTACCACCATTTGGGGTTGCATCACTCATCTTTGGTAAATATGTGGCTACATATCAAGAATGAGGATCAATTTGGCTTCCCAAAGAAGAAATATTTCTATAGGAAACCAATAATGATGGGGGGATGGACATGTGTCATCAATTCCAATAACAGACCTTCCAACGATTATTAGTCCACCAATAAATTCCTCTTCCTTTGATAGAGAATCAAGTTGGAAACATTTTACAAATGGAGGTTCCACAATTTGGCTAATGGGGGGGGGGGAGTTCTCTTGGACTTGTGTTGGTTGAATTGCACATGCATTTGAAGAAAAGGTCATCTCTATTGTAGAGAGAATAGGCCGGAAACCTAGTAGAGGAAATGAATTGGGTTTCAATAACCTTGGCAATAATTCTACTACATCAAGACCTCATGCAAAGGAGGACACAATGAAAAAAAATCACGTGGGGAGAGGAAGATAATGGAATTCATACCCTTTTCAAGCACTCTCACATGATTCAAACCAACTCAGTGTTTGTTGAAGCATAGTAACCCTAAAGTGATTTTGCTAGGAGAAAAATGAAGAGGGAAGACTTTCCACAAGGTGAAATTGTTACCAACTCTCGTAGTTGTAGAAATCAAGGAGTGTGACTTGAAAAAATGTTGATTAGTGGTATGTGGAAGAGTTCATATGCAATGGTTATGACACTATGTATCCCAAGAGTCATTGGAATCAAGGTTCAATATTCTGGACCTATGGAGGAGATGGGTCTGCTAATTATTAGTAGGGTAACAATAAAATATTGAAGGTGCATCCACTCCAAACATGAGAAGATGTCATCGGTTGTGTGTGTATTAAGTTCATAACATAAGAGTCTCACACTCTATAGTAGCCTTTCTTAGATACATGTAAGAAGTATATTGAAGTAAATTCCTTTCCTGTGACCTTGAGAGCCATGAACAAGATCAAGTAGAGATCTAGTTGAGCACGTTGTGTAATCTACTTGTATTGAGATTATTTGAATCCAACCAAGCTTCTTCTTCGATGTTGATTTTCCCCATGTGGGTTCTAGGGTATATATTTGTGTTCGTGAGCTTGTATGAATTATTTTTGTTCTGATGTTTCCATCACCTAGCATTGCAATAAATATGAGAGAACAAAGCAGATAAGGATTGGATAAACCAACACAATTGAAGAACATATAAGTTCCACATTTAAAAAGTTAATAACATATGTGTTGATGGATCACTAGGCCATAGGCCTATTATTACAGATGATATGGTATCAAATTGGTGAAACTATGACCTTCAAGACACTAAGAGTTATTTGAGAAAAAAACAAGTTGAGCAAACTTGAGCATGGGTAAGATTCTACAAAGAGAAATGATGGAGGAGTTTAAGGCCTTCAATGTGTAGATTTGGGAGGAGAATCAATAGTTGAAGGAAAATTTGCAACAATCCAAAAGAAAGGTTGAAGATTTGCAATTAGAGCTCTAGGAATTTGAAGAGATTATTGTTTATGAGAGGAAACAACTGGTAAGATAACAAGACATTATTGGCCATGCCACAAAAAACTAGGATTTTTGCAAAGTTTAGCTAATGCAGTGGCATGAGAAGTTGATTTAGATGGATGATTGCCTAGAGTAAAAGTTTTCCCAGATATGACATAGGTACAACAATAATTGGTAGTGAAGGGGGAGACCTTAATAACTGCTAAGGGGCCATTTAGTCCACCTTGATGGGGTGACATGGATAAAGGTCGTGTGAGCTAGGAGGACATGAGGCCATGGGAGGTCAGGTGATAAATGTGTGGTCAATAGCCTAAGATCCATGCCTAAGTTTATGGGACGAGAAAAAAAGAAGCCTCTATGATATCCCTATACTTGAACCAAGGGAGCTTTAACCTCGTATACTCAATACGATGATTAAGGCCATGTGAAAGGAATTATGGCATTTATTGTTTTTTTCCTAATCCATTTGGTTGGGATATTTTATAGGACCTTCAGAGTGGAGGCAAAGGATGCAATTTCCATTCGTTTAAAATGTCACCATTGCTCTATTGGTAAGGGAAACATGGATGTTACCAACCTAAATTTTTCCTCCATCACTTGTAGGCTTGTGACTAGGGACCTTGATCACTTCATTGTCTAAAGGGAGTGGAAAAGGGATGCATCACTTGAGAAAATAGGGAGTGGAAGACCTCCAAAGGCTTAGCGTATAGGAGGTGGAAATCCTTGCCACCTCCATGCATCTATAAACAACTCGTGGATATTATGTGTTTAGCATAGGGGTTCAAGTGTAGGAATAATTTGACCACTATGCAACATATGGAAGCAATTGAAGACATGATTCACCAACAGAGGTGAAACACTAGCAACCAAACTATGGACAAAGATATAGAGAACCTGGTCCTAGACATAGGTGTCTCATGTAGTAGAATTACTTAATATAACAAAATTGTGGACTTATATTAGAAATACCAAGGAGATGATTAATAACGAATGTAGTCCAAGACACACATGTCTCATGCAGTAGAGTTAATTAATACAACAAAATTGTGGCATTACACTAGTAATACAAGGGAGGTGATTACCTATAGTATGGATAAAAGGATGAAGCAATATAACCTTCTCATGGAGCACATTCTATATATTCTCTAACTATTAGATGATGAGCATGAATGCTAACAAGAAAAAATACACATGCTTCACACTTTTCCTGCATGCTCAGAGTGTAGATAGGCCCGTGACTACACAATAATAGAGGATAAATTGGCGTTTCAAGTTGGAGGCACCCCACAACATCCTATCTCCTTTGACGACCAGGAATCTTAGCCAAGTTTTTCTACAATTTTATGAGATAGTGTTGGTTAGGGTAAGTCTAGGTTTGAGTTTTGAGATTCACTTTTTTATTTAGGGAGCAATGAACTTGACCATGGAACATGCTCACGGAAGACTGCATATGTCCTCTAAATACTAATACTAGCAAAATTGATATCCCTTAAAACTACTTGGTATATTTGCTTGCTTAAATGTATGTTAGCTCGTCCATTAGCTTTATGATGTTATGTCTATAAATAGATCTCTAAATCATGTTTTAAAAGATATGGGAGGTCAACCAAACACTTGGTGACCTCTCAACATGTTTGTAACCTATTTTTTGTATATATAATGCCCCACTCTTACTTAAAAACGAAACCAAAAAATAAGAATAATCACCATGACACAATCTATAATCTATAAACTCAACTTTCGTTAAAATACATTTAATTGCCATTAATTTTAATTATCTCATATTATCACTTCAATGGACAATAATTGCTTTATGTTTCTCTTTTTTCTTCTTTTTCTCTATGTAATCTTGAAGATTGTTTAGCAAGAAAACTCAACGATGTCATTTCAACTATGCAAGCATGTAAGAAGTTTCAAACATTGGAAGTCCCTTTGAATTTAACACTATTCATCCCACAATGTCACGAGCAACCCATACTAAATGTCTCCCTCTAACACATGTTTAGATTTCGCTCCATATTTCAAACATAATCATCTTCAATTATGTTTATGTCAAGGACCTTTGTTTTACACTCATTATCAACACTACAATACTACGAGTATTGGAAAACAAAGCTTTTAATATATATATATATATATATATATATGTATGTATGTATGTATGTATGTATGTATGTATGTATGTATGTATGTATGTATGTATGTATGTATGTATGTATGTATGTATGTAGGTTAGGTTTCTTATTTGTATTATGTGTAGGTTCAATGCATGTTGGAAAGTTTGAGATACAAATGACTCTTGTATCTTGAAGGCCCTATAAAATGCAACTAATGGGAATCCATGCTCTATTTCTAAACAATGTGCAATTTCATTCAATATTGTGTTAAAGTACTTTATTTGTTGCCAAAAAAATCTGGAGGTTAAGGCCTCAAAAACATTTATTTGTTCTCCCAATCCTTAGCAGTTAGAATCTTATGGTGCCTCACCCACAACTCTTCACTTTGGGGAAGAGTGATGAGATCAAAATACCTTAATGGGATATCGATGGAATATTGGTATAAGATGCCCAAAAAATGATCAAAAAACGATTCAATTGCATGGAAGGCGTTGGTTGCTTCTTTTCTATAGACTGGAAAGTGGACAGTCTGGAAGGTGGGAAGTGGTAAAAATATTATAATAGGGGAAGACCCCAGGTTGGGAGCTAGTGATGCCTATCACCTCTCTGAAATCTTTTTTTAGTCTCTCCACAAGGTAGGCATTTTTTCTCTGGTGGATGCAAAATCTCAAAACCCTCAATAATTGGGTAGGAGGAGATGCAAATCATATTTGGATTTAGGTTTAATGGGGCATGATGCAGAGGAATGATACAATTATGTTGGGAACTACATGTCAAAACTTTATAAGATTATCTAAAGAGGAAGAAGACGTGATTTGCTAGTCAAAAAATCCCAATAGTACAGGAGAGTTCATGACTAAACTAGGATACAATTCACAAATTGAATCACAGTTAGATGGTAGAAGAAAATGGTGGTGGGATTATATTTGGAAAATTTATGGACCTTTAAAATGAAAAATTATTATGTTGCTAGCTTTAAATAACAAACTTGTCACCTGGGATAACGACATCAAGAGAGGGTGGTCATAACCAAACATATGTGCTCTTTGTAAACACGATGATAAGTCTGTTCCTCACTTATTTGTTTCTTGTTCCTATGCAATTCAGGTGTGGGCCCATGTAGTGCGATATTTCAATCCTAAAGCTGACTGGAATAGGACAAGCTTGGAGGAATGTGTTTAGGTATGGTTTCACGATACAATATTAAAGTATTATGGGGAATTTCCAGGGATTATGGTATATGTTATATAGTGGGCTCATAATTCTATTATTTTTCAGGAAAGTGAAGTCCCTTTGGTGGTGATAGTGGGCCTAATAGAGAAGATAACAAAGGAATGTGAGATGGAGTCAAAGAATAAAAAACCAGAGAGTTCCAATCATGCCACAATTGGATTATGATATTCCATGGGGTTTTTTTGATGGCGCAAGCCGATTAGATCCACCACAATGTGGGGTTGCACAGGTCTTATTTTTAAATCAAAGCCATTACTTTCAAATTCGATATTCTCCTAGCAAAGGATCTAACACCGAAGCATACTTATTTGCATTATGGTCCTTTCCATCCATTGCTAACAAGGAAGGCGTGAGCACGATCCAGGTAACGGGGGACTTGAAAATAATGATTGGTTGGGCTTACAAAAAGATCATTGTGGAAATCACTAGCCTTGGTTAGCTGATGTAGGAAATTCATCCCTCCTTGCAATCCTTCCAATGGTACTCCTTCATGCATGTCTAAAAATAACTGAATCAAAAATTTAATAAGTTGTCAAAGGAGGCGTTATCTTTACCTTTGGGATCTTTTGACATTTATGAATTATGGGAGGGGCAAGAAACTGAAGATATGGAGTTTCTCTTCTAGCGTTTTTTTTTTCTTTTCACTTTCACCATCTTATTAAAAGACTAGATGTTTTGTGAAATTAAATGTTACCTTGAGGTACTTATTACTTTTAGGAGGTTCAAGTCATGTTCGATCTAGACCAATCAGGTTTTGGTTATGGTCAGTACTAGTTTTGGTTGTTGCAAATAACAAGGTGATGTTTTATGACTTAGCTGAAAAAAGAAAAGGTTGGTGGGTCAAAACATGGTAAGTCTTACATTTAGTTGAAGTCAAATTTGGTTCATTTTTGTCCAGTCCCAAAGGGGACAACAACATGTATAGTCATATATATGATTACAAGGATTATTTACTTTTGAAAAAAAACTACTTTATTTGAGATAATTAAATATTATATTTTTTGAAAACATTAGTTTGGTCTTGTTGATCCCATAAATCTTGGTTGCTTGTGCTATAGGCTTACCACTACTTAGTTTTGGTGGGCACCTTTCTTGGTCCAATAGCACTGGGCTAGAGCTAGTAATAGTTTTGTAATAAAAAAATATTGCATCTTGATAACATTAATTAATGAGCTAGACAATGGAAGCATGCTTATGTGATACCAAACAAATTATATATATATATATATATATATATATATATATATATATATATATATATATATATATATATATATATATATATATATATATATAATAACTACTTTGTAGAGCCACTCTCACCTTTGTATTCTTTGTTAAATAATCATGTTTTTTCATTTGGTTCTTTTTTCTGCTAAATTTCAATTGTTTTGATAGGGTGGACTATTTCGATGAAAGAACATCTTATTCCCTAAGAAGGCATCGAAGATCTACTTAGACATGATGGGTAGGTAGTAACATCAATCCCATTTACACCCAAGACTTTTTCAAATTCTACTCCCTTATGCACTTCCATGACTTGATTCAGTGAAGAAGGTGGGGGGAGGATGCTTAAAGGAAACCAATCATCTTTGTAAATTGGTGATAATTATGGCATAAATGCATGCTTCAAATCTAACCAATATAGATTTCTCTATTCCTTTACATCCCTGAAAAGATAACGACTAAGCTGCTTTATGACACCTACTCTTGTTAAATAAATATTCCTTTTTTACTCCCCTTTCAAAAGATACTCAATGTTCGTTTACAAAAAGTTGGCAGTTGAAATTGAACCTTATTCTCCTCTTCATCATTTAGGAGACTTTTTTTGTTCACAATGAGGAACTAACTACATTCACTAGACCTCATAGAAGTTTCCAAAGTCATTGCTTCAATCATTAGTGGTGCACATCTCCACATTTTTCAATGGGGTTATTAAACCTTGACATGTACACAATAACCCCACAATAATGTTAGGGGAAGCACTGTGGGAGTACTTAGGGCCTCCTCTACGTAGCTCCAGAGGCTAGGAGCCTTCTATTAGGAAACCACATTGCACATTAGGATCATATTAACCTTTATCCACTAAGGTGATAGTTTATCCTAAGGTGACAATTTATCCTCTTGGTCATAATTTAAGAGACTTATCAAGTCCCTTATAACACTAATTAAAATCATGTTTTGAGCACATAATTTATTGAGAGCTCTTCCTTTCTATGTCCAAATAAAAAATGCAATTTAATTGCATATTTTAAATACTTAGTGTGCTCAATATTTATCATTTATTAAAGTTAAAGATTGACTGGTCTTGGACCCTTGGTAATTTTTGATGAGGAGGGTTTGGGTTTATTGATTTGGTCCACATTAGTTGTTGTTGGCTCACCACATGTCTTCAATTATTGAAGGGGGGGATCTGCCCTGACTGACTCCTCTAAACATTGTTGCATTCCAATTGCTAGTGTTATCACAACAAAATTGCTCATCGCAGTACAAGCAATGGTTGAAGACAATACTAGCACAACACAATAATCAACACACCTCAAGTATTTATAGAACCTATTCGAAAAGAAAAACTATGCAAATGGTCATTGAATTTCAGTGTAAAGTTCCCAAGGTTTACTTGCACACATCCGTGCCAGCCAACATAATGTTGAATGTGCAAATTGCACGGACCGTGCGATTGTATCTACAAGAACCTGCACAAATGAAAAAATGACGCATTAATGCATTTGGTCAGGCCTCAACCACTTCCAGGTCGAAGTGTACCATGACAATACCACATGATCGACCTGAAATCTTTCCTTGGGGCTACTGAAAGGATGGGAAGCACCCTAAAAGGGATCCCATTCACACTATGAAGAAGCTAAGAAAAAGCTTGCATTGGTCCTATAAATCCATGATCAAGGAGTGCAAAGAAAGGGAATAAATTTGAGTATTGTTATGTTGTTCAATTGGTTTTAGAGAAACCACCATTCTCTTAGAGCCTCTTGAGCATTCATAGTAAGTGTTGCTCCTCTCTCCTCTTGAGAGGTTCAACAATCAAGTATTCACCATTGTATTTCCATTTTTAGCCATTGTTAGAAGAGAGAAAGCCTTGTATTTGGGGGACTCAAGAGCCCTCCCAAGGAGAAATAGGGGACTCATAAGTCCCACTTTTCTCCTAGGTGTTGTCAATTTGAAGACCAATTTCCATTGGTAGCTATCCCTTTGCTTCATTTGCAAATTTATGTTTGAAGTTTTACATGCTTAGTTTAGTTTCCATTTCTTTGTTATTTATTTTCTTGTTTTCTCTTTAGTTGAGCCACTAATCAACTAGCAAACTGTCGTATTGTCTTGCTAGCCTAACTAGATAGTTAAAGGACTTCTTTTTTCTCACCCAAGTGACAAAAATAACCCAATAGATTGGCGAATCCACTGGGGAGAAGGATAGAAAACTTCCCCAATTAGGCTATTAAATCTTTCTTTCTCACTTATTTGTGTTTGCAGGTACCAAAACCAACCTAGCCCACCCTTCAAACAGTACAATTCAACCTCTGATTGAGAGGAATCATTTCAAATTTTCAGCCCTCCATTTCTCTGTGTGTGCATGGGTTTGGGAAAAACAAACGTGCAAAGTTCGCACTTCCCCTCTTTTCTACTTGAAAGCACATGGATTTTTTACTGGAAAACCTATGAAAAATGTGTGATTGTCATGCTGAAACTTCCTTGGATCCACTTCACAAACTATGCAACTATCGAACTCAAGCCCGCACGGATACGCGCAAATGTAGGACCCAAACCCACACTGATCCATGCAACCGTGGAAAATTTTATTTATTTATTGAAGCTTTAGATTTTTTTTTTTGCACTTTGTAGAAGTCAAAAAAGACATCTAGCCACACATAGACATCTAGGGGAATAAAAAGAACCATGTTATCTTTTTCCTCATTTGTTGCAACATGCTTGGCTTAGTGTAGCATATGAATATCAAAACTAATGCTTTACTTTTACAATCACCACATTAAATTGGGACTAGAAGACTATTTTGACAATCTTGGAGTATGCTCTTTCCTCCCACCTTTGTATGATCTTGGAAATAAAAAAAAGAGATTGCTTAAGAAATCTTCATCTTCCTTTAAAAATCAATCATTTTAGGAGAGGCCAATACCTCTTAGTTTGCTCATTTTTTGCAACTAAATCAATCATTTCAAGAGAGGCCAATACATCTTAGTTTGCTTTTTGACCCATAATCTAAAAGATTTGTAAGGGTCCATACATGCCCACATGTGCACAATCTTAGGATAGTTTCAAGATTTTTTAGAGCAAACAACCTAGGAAGTTTAAAGGATTTGAAAGATCCCAAACATGCTCACATGTCTGCAATATAGGATAGTTTTCAAGATTTCTTAGATTAGAAAACATTCTAGGAAGATTAAAGGATCAAGAGTAAGGACCCACATGTCCACCATGCTAGTGATCTAGGGATTTTAAAATTTCACAAGGACTATCATCACACTTAGTAAGTTAGAGCTAATCAAGATTGGTAAAGGACCAAGCGATGCCCACATGTTAAAATTTTGATCACCTAACTTATTAAAAATCATTTGACACCATCACTTCTTGCACAAAAATCTCACCACACACTCAAAATATTTTCTATTAGATACTTGAAACTACAGTATGCTCTTCTCCTTGCACCCACAAGCAATCTGGGAGAATCAAAAGGGTTTCATTTGTTTAGTAGAAGTCTTTTGCTCACACCATTTTTCAACAACGAGGTCGGTCCATGACCCCGACCTCACAACCCACTTTCATATCCTAAAAGAAACCATTAAAAACACATCTTTAACCTCCACAAAAGGAACACCAAAAGAATATTGTAGTCTAAGTTACAATTTTGGGATAGGCATCCAAATAACTCCCCATCATCATTGTCTCATTGAAACTTATAAGTTGTGAAATAAGATACCAAAATCCTCTAAATCAAGCATTCCTACACCACAAGGTAGGAGGATACCCGTGAAGGGTCGACGACCAAGGTCCGATTTTTCTGTGCCTGCCTCCAACCCTTGGGAAGCATCTAGCTCGTGACCCATTTATTAGGCTGAAAATATAAATTTCATGCTTGATTGAGGTAGCTTAGTTTCCAAAAACTAGGATTTCCACCAAGGTGGCAGTTGTGGGTTGTAATTGCACCTCAATCAGATTTTGAATGACTGTTGGGAAATATTTCTAGTACTTTCAGGATATGCCCCCTTCACCCTTCATTATAACTAATTATTCATACCTTCACTAGCTCCTCTTCCAGTGGATTCATGTCCCACTATTGAGTGCTTTTGGAAGGCCTAGTGCTTTTGAGAGGAAGGACGATAGGTCTATTAGGACATGTGTAATTTCTTTTATTCCCCCATGTGGATAAATCCAAAACCATCTTACATTGTTACTTGTTTATGTACGATCTTCACTTTTTGATTACATGCAACTTTAAAACATTATTGAGATAGTCCACATTTACAAAAGCACTTGCTTATTTTATTTCTCTCATCACTATTCACACACCCTTTTTAGATAGTCCAGATTCATACGGTAACCACATAATCCCTGTCATTTTGGATGCTTGCTTAGCCTCCCACTAGTGTTGGGAGATATTCTTGGTTTTACCACCTCATTAGTTCAACTTCCTCACTCACCTTTGAGGGTTGCGGTGTTGGGATCTACCTCACTTGGTTATACCTTGCTTTGTGCAAATCCCCCCAACAACCCATCCCGTAGCTCCTCTTCTTTAGGAACTGACTCTCAAACCATCAACCACCATGACAGGACTAAAAAACCTACCATATATAACCCAATCCTCTTCTTCCCAGTTTGGAAAAACTTGGCCCCCCTCTCTTGTTTATTTTGGCCATCCACCACTCACAAGGAATAAGAAGAGAAACACCCACTATCAACACCCATGGCATGGGGGAAATGCTTGCACAAATGGGGGCACTCATAGTTCCTACCATAACTAAAATAAAACCAAGCATAGATGTACCACCCATACATGGACTAATCACCCTTGCCCATTTTGTGAGCTCTATGGTCACCCAACCCATTAGTGCTCTAAACTCAGTCCAGAGCTAGTCCAAGTAGTTTGTTTGGAGCACACACAACACAATAAACTTAATAGTTCTCCTTACACTAATTCGATGTGCCCCCTACCCCAACATGAAACCATTACTCTATCAGGTGAGGTTCCATGCTCCTCAACATCATTTGTTACCCCTCACATGGGTAACCCGCCCTCACACCCAATCTACCTCGCCACTGAGGCTTAGTGATGTAGACTTGGGGGCACCCCTTCCACCTCTAGTACCAGAATGTCTACTAGAAATTATCCTTGTAAGGAAAATGGAAGTGTATACGAACACCCATCATGGGCCATCACCCTTGATTGGGATAACCTTATCCAAGCACAACTGTCATTTTGTACCCCGTTTAAAATACAAGTCATTGTTAAAAACTTTACAATTTATCGGTGTATCATAGATGATGGGGAATCCTCATGTATTATGTCCTCATCATCTTGGAAGCAACTAGTCTCCCCTACTCTTATCCCATCAATTATTGAGTTAAGATCCTTGGATGGTAGAATTTGTTCCCCCTTAGGGATCTTACCTAATATCCCCATTAAGGTAGGTGGTAAGATGATTTTGATCAATGTTGTTGTCATGATTGGTCTGATGGATTATAATATTCTCTTGGGATGTGATATCGCCACATGAGGGATACATCATCACCATCGATTAAATATCCTACAATGATTCCCCCCCACAAGATTCTCATAATAGAATCTCACATTGAGTCCATGCATTATGTGTCCACTAGCATTAGTCGTCCAACATCCACTCCCCCTAAAAATGATCCCATACCTCTGGAACCACTTCCTCACCACTTGGGCTTGGAGGCTGGGCGAACTCATTCATCCTTAGTGGCATTCAGGCATGTTTCTTCCCCAAAACCGAAAATAAACCATGAATTCTCAACTACATTCTTCCGAGAGGACAAAGAATTCTTTGAGGCTACTACTTCGTTCAATGGTATTAGTGATAACATCCATCTAGGTTCTCTTATTTACTGTTGGCAAGGTCCTAACAATTCAATTGGTGCACCCTCTAATATTATCTCCCTTGATAAGGTCATTACTCCCTCTCAAATAATATCATCTCTTATCATTGATAGGGATATCAGGTACTCCAATTCCATGATGACCAATCATGCCCATATAGGATATGTTGCCACACACTTTAAAGTCCCAAATCCCCAATAGATACTACACAAAATAATAGATCCGATACATTGTTTTAGATCCTTTTTTGTGGATGTCCAACCTTAAGCTTTCTACTATTATACCTTTGGTCCATCATCTTGGGTATTTGGAAACAACCCTTCCCCTAGTCCTCATATGATAATACAGGGGGCAATACCACTTCCCACCTTGGTCTCATAAGACCTAGTTCTCAACATAACACCAACCAACAATATACCTTTTGTAGGGACTCTTATACCACCACATTGTGTCCATGACCCCATACATCGTGCAATTACAAGCCACATGGCCTAATTGGAATGATCCACCAAGATAGTTCTATTACCTCTTGTGGTGAGGCCCCCTTAGCCTTGGTCATTTTTAGTTACCCCCATAAGGGTAACTTAACCTCTTTCAGAGAGTGCCTTTTCCAGAAACTCATGGTTCCTTGAGCTCCTTCAGGGAGTGCCTTTTCTGGGAACCCACAGTTCCCTAACCTCCTTTAGGGAGTGCCTTTTTTAGGAACCCATTGTTCTGTGGCCTCCCTTAGGGAGTGCCTTGTTCGAGAACCCATGGCTCCTCTACCTCCATCAAGGAGTGCATTTCTCAGGAACCCATAGTTTCGTGGCCTCCCTTAGGAAGTGCCTTGTTTAGGAACCCTTGGTTCCCCAACCTCCTTTAGGGGGTGCATTTTTCAAGAACCCATTGTTCTGTGGCCTCTCTTAGGGAGTGCCTTATTTTGGAACCCATGGTTTCCTGACCTCCTCCAGGGAGTGCCTTTCTGAGGAATTCATCATTCCTTGGCCTCCCTTAAGGAGTGCCTTGTTTGGGAACCCATGGTTCTCCGACCTCCTTCAGGGAGTGCCTTTCTCAGGAACCCATAGTTCCTTGACCTCCCTTAGGGAGTGCCTTGTTCGGGAACCCATGGTTATATGATCTCCTTTAGGGAGTGCATTTTTCAGGAACCCATTGTTCCCTAGCCTCCCTCGGGGAGTGCCCTCTTTCCAGGAACTCATCATTCCCTACCCTTCTTCAAGGATTACCTCTTCTAGGAACTCATTGTTCCTTGGCCTCCTTTCGAGTCACCCAAAATTTTCACCAAGGGACCATTTTTCCCACCAATGTTAAAAGCACAGGCACACTTACTCATTATCATTTAGATCAAATAATTGTCATATGTTCTTTATCATTAGACATTTTTCACGTTGGGTATTTATTTTTGTAGGTGTAGGTACTTGTTACAACACTCTACAAACCAGTCATTCTTGGCCTCCCTACGACCCCTTCAAGTATGTTTTCAAATCTAACATGCACTCAAGCCCTCTACAAATAGATGCATATCCTAGTAATCACCCCTTGAATTCACCTTTAGGTCCCTATGCAATGCCCCCACCTCTATCCCAATCACATACTGTTACTTGGTAGCATTCTCACCTCCATGAGTTGTCCCACATATATTTACCCTCTAGCAAATTGATACTCATTTTGTTCTATCCATTAGGATCGAGAGTCCTAGTATCATTACACCCCAGAGCAAGAACCTCATACTTATTTCTCCTCATCTTTCTAACTACCCCATTATGGACTCCATTCCCCATTTCATTAGTTACATTAAATGCACTTTCGCAGTATCATTAACCCTCTATCTCATCCACTATCAATTTCCCATCTGCATTTTCATCCCCCATTCACCTACTTGGTACAAAAACCCACCAATGGGCCCCCACTCTTCATCAGTTACATCTCATTACTTGTGCCCCAAGTGCGCCGAGGCATCACTCACTGGGGCACCTGTTTCTGTACGTGCACTTTCAACCCCATTATTCTTTATTCATTTGGTAATTGTATAAAGTACTTTTCCAATTACAACAAGTAGAGTGCATTTTGTCTTCGTAACTGATGGTGTCTTTTTTCATTGGAACACAACAACCCATGTCACCCTTGGTTGGGGAATTCCACTTTCTTCACCCACTTTGTAAATATATTCCTTTCGTGTTCAGACACCGACTATCACCAACACCCTTATCCCCAACATCCACATTTTGACCTATCATCCATTCATTTACAATATTACCTACTTAGCACAATTTACCCAATATCTGGTCATCCCCCTGATCCCAGATCCTGTTTACGGTTGTTGCCTTCATTTTATCATCCCCCAACCAAGGGCAGTTCCAGAGTCTCACACATATTGAACATCATCCATGTCACCAGTCCACCCATCTTTTCATCCATTCGATTCCTGATACTAGTTTGATCAACTTGATGCCAAGAAGCCCTTTGCTTCTTGCAATTGCACCCCCTTCCTTGTCGACATTGACACAAGTTTCCCGGAAGGTGGCAATAGCTTAGTTCTCATTCCATTATCAATGAGCAGTATCAGATGACACATAAAGAGTCATCATTTCTTTATCATGTCGTTGATACCCATAACATTCGACTCCAACAAAGTTTCATGTTATGGTGGGTCTTACTATGTGACCATTGTAGTGTTCAGTAACCGCCACAGACCTATGAATTTACTAGGCCATTAATTCCCGTGAGTTTTTCATACCTTGATTTATAGACAGTTCATCTGTCGTTTTTTCCCACCCCGAGGGCACTGCAGACATCCATTTCATCAACAATTTCAACTACCATTATCACTTTATGGTTTCATGACACGATCATGGGGCATGTCTGCCTCGTTTGTACAAAATATTTTATTTTATGGAGAATACTTGATCCACATATCTGTCCCCTCTCCCTTCAACAGATCACTCTCATAGTTCTTCAATACAAAGTCTCTCATTCTTCTACACCATGGCATCATCACCAAAATAAATAATAATGTATTTAAGCTATATGTATGCTCCTAACCTCACACATCAGGGGGCATCTATTATCACCAAAAAAATTCTCATCACAATACAGGAAATGCTCGAAGAAAATACTAGCACAACGCAATAATCAACACACCTCAAGTATTTATAGAACCTATTAAACAAGAAAAACTATGCAAATGGTCATTGAATTTCAACACAATTTTCCCAAGGCTTACTCGCAAACATCCATGCGAGCCAACACAACATTGAATATGAAAATTGCACGGACCACGTGTCTGTCTACACAAGAACCCACGTGGATTCGAAAATAACGCATTAATGCATTTAGTCGGGCCTCAACCACTTCCAGGTCAAAGTGTACCATGACAAGACCATAAGATCAGCCTGAAATATTGCCTTGGGGATATTGAAAGGATGGGAAGCACCCTAAAAGGGATCCCATTCACACTATGAGAAAGCTAAGAAAAATATTGCATTGGTCCTATAGATACATGACCAAGGTGTGCAAAGAAAGGGAAGAACTTTGAGTATTGTTATGTTGTTCCATTGGTTTTGGAGAAGCCATCATTCTCTTAGAGCCTCTTGAGAATTCATAGCAAGTGTTGCTCCTCTCTCTTCTTGAGAGGTTCAACAATCAAGTCTTCACCATTGTATTTCTATTTTTAGCAATTGTTAGAAGAGAGAGAGCTTTGTATTTGAGGGACTCAAGATCCCTCCCAAGGAGTATTAGGGGACTCATAAGTCCCACTTTTCTCCTAGGTGTTATCAATTTGAAGACTAATTTCCATTGGTAGCTATCCCTTTGTCTCATTTGCAAATTTATGTTTGAAGTTTTACATTTTTAGTTTAGTTTCCATTTATTTGTTATTTCTTTTCTTGTTTTCTCTTTAGTTGAGCCACTAATTAACTAACAGACTGTTGTGTTGTCTTGCTAGCCTAACTAGATAGTTAAGGGACCTCTTTTTGATCACCCAAGTGACAAAAATAACTCAACAACTAGCCTCTTATTACAATAAGTCTTTCAAATCACCACCTTATTGTTTTGTTAAAAACAATCGATGAGATCCTAAAGGTTCGTATTCACACCTCGGCCTCGAGGAATTTTGCACCGCATCTTGCTGAAAACAGGTTGATTGGTCAATTCACGGGGATTTGTCCATCCCTTCGTGCTATGGATCAATAGATAGATAAAAATTTGAAGCCCTTGATCTAGGGCCAGATGCCCTCTTCATTATGTGGAAATGTTTTATTTCTTTGAGAACTAGTTGGATTGAGATCTCATTTTCAGAAGTAGTACCTATTTTATGGGATCTTGAGGTATGTGCCTAAATAAATGGAACCCATATTTCTATCCAGAGAATGATATTCCTCAAACAATGGTTGTTTGGGTTAATTTTCCATATTTACCCTTGCATTACTGGAATGATGAAACAATTCGAAGTATAGGAAATACTCTAGGTTTCTTCATCAATCAAGTCAAACCACAAGATGGGATTTTGGCATGTGCACGAATCTGTGTGGAAGTGGATCTGAAAAAGGGCATCCCTAAAGCTATCCAATTAACCCTGGATAACTGGTCCTATATTCAACAAGTGGATTATGAAAAACTCCCGTTTAAATGTAAAGCATGTCATGAATATGTGTACTTCACAAAAAATTGCACAAAGGCGAGACCGAACCTAGTTCTAGAAGGAGAAAAAGAGCAATGGAAACAACCAAAAAGAAATAAATTTGCAGGGAAGAAAAACACTCAGTAGCCAAACAAATTACACGAGGCAATACCCACTTTGATTTCTAGTTCCTTCGTCTCTCCTACTTCGGCTGTCGTGGGTGGTCGTGAAGTGAAAAGTAGTAAAAACAAGTACGATGCTCTATCCAATATTGAGGCAGAAATTGAGGAATCTTAGGAAATCTCTGTAGGACTAAAAGAAACTACAAGAAAAGAGGATGAGATTATGGAACCCCCACCTCAAAGGAATACCTCCTCTTCTCCTCGGAGAGGATATCCAACCCCTATTAATATTTCCATGAGGTTGAAATTAGGAATTTCGATAATTTTAGAGGAAGGGAGCCAAGACAAAACTAGGGATGAGTTAGATAGAGAGACACCCCAAAGTGCACCAGTCAAGAAGATGGGATATGGATCAAGTGGAAATAGGAGGAAGGAAGAAGAAGACATGGATAAATATCTTGGTATTCAAACAAATCTGGATGGTTCCTTTAAGGAGGACATGGAGGGAGGAAAATCTCAAGGGAGTTCTCATGTCTCAAAAGGGGGGACCCATAAATATTCTGGTAAATAATAAAATTGGTCTCCTAGAATTGCAAAGGTTTGGGAAGCAAGGAAAATACAAAGACAATGAGGAAGCTTATCAAAGTCGAGAAAACCCAAGTCCTTATAATCCAGAAGACAAAAATGAAGGACACGACTATCCTTCAAGACAATAGTAAGTTTTGGAAAATAAGTAAGGGTGAACTTGTTAGCGCTCGGGGGCCTCTGGTGGTTTTTTCACCTTGTGGAACCCCTGCTTCTTCTTGTTGGTGCTGAAATTTGATTCAAAAAACTGGGTCATGGTAAATATTTTTCACCTGCCAACATGCACAATGATTCATTTGGTTATTGTCTACATGCCAAATAATTATCATGGAAAATTGGAGTGTTGGGACTCATTAATAGAGTTATCAGAGTTAGGGTTTATTCAAAATTGTATTATTGCAGGGGATTTTAATACCACTCTGCATCAGAATGAGAAAAAAGGGTGGATCCGTAGTTAGAGATCCTTTTAGAGAGAAGATGGAGGACCTCATTTTTACCTTATATTTGATGGAAATTCAACCGAACAAGGGAAAGTACACTTGGAATAATAAAAGAGTAGGTTTGGGCCACATTCCAATATGACTTGATCGTTTTCTGGTCCATAGTTAATTCCTAGCTAATCCTGGTACATTAGTCTCTCATATTCTTCCATGGGAATGCTCAGACCACCATCCTATTTACATGTTCTTTTTGAGGGACACTAAGCTAGGTCATATCCCCTTTTGGTTTAATCCCTTGTGGATTAATGACCCATCTTTCTTTCTTCTTGTCTCCAGTTCTTGGAGTCAGTGGATCTCGAGTTCTTCAGTTCATATATGGGAGCAAAAGTTCAAAGATTATAAGGATTCCCTTAATCAATGGGCCAAAGTGAAATTATATTCCCTAGACACAGAACTATTGGAAATACAAAAAATATTGGAAGACATTAAGGATGGACTAGAGGGAGATTTGGTATCCCCAGCTTTGCTTCAAGAAGAATGTATAACATTTAAGAAGTATCAGAAAACTATAAAGAAAGAGGTGGAAATAAGGAGAATAAAGTATATAAGTCTTTGGCTCCAGGATGAAGATATGAACACAAGTTTCTTTCATAGGAAAGCAAAGGCTTGATTGTGGAAAACTAAGGTCGAGGAAATCACTTCCTCAAAGGGAGTGGTCATCTCCTCTTTCAAAGAGATAAAGTAGGCTACTTCTTCACATTTTGAATCTCTATACTCCAAGATAGGAGGTGTAGATCTAGACCATTGTTACCAATTTATTTCACATATCCCCCCTTCTGTTTTTGTAGATGATAATTTGGATCTGGTTAAACTGATCACAGAAGAGGAAATCTATGAGGCAATCCAAAAATTTGTTCTAGATAAGGTTCTTGGGCCGGATGGGTTCACAACACATTTCTATAAAAGTTGTTGGTCTATCATCAAATTTGATTTGGTGAGAATGATACAATATGTTCATAAATCTACAAAAATGGGAGGAGCAACTAATTCTACATTTTTGGCTCTAATTCCCAAAGAAAAGAATGCTTCCTCCTTGTTATCCTCGATATCTAGGGATAACTAGGAGATCATGTCTCAAGGCCCACAAGTCCTAGACATGAAGTGCCGAGAGCAGGATTGACCCGAGCATGGCCTTGGAGGGCCCATCTTTCTTCTTCTTCGCCAGATTTGTCTTGTCAGTAGTAGCAGCTTCCATCACCACCGTCTTGGACTTGCATCGGAGAGGACTCTTGCTCCATGAGGTAATTGGTCTGAGGTATCATGGTATGTGTCGTGTTTGATCATTATAACCTTCTTATATCTGCACTAGGTTCCTTTCATTTCTGATGACTGCTTGGATCTTACACTAGTCCACTTGACCATTGTTGGGGTGATTGATGGGGTGACTTATCAAGCTTATATTCATGGTTTTGGTTAGCCACTAAGGGGGATTTGCAGAGCCATCGTCTGCTCCCACCATCTTATCATTTTACATCTTATCTCCCGCACATCCACCCCATTCCCCTAGTCCGGCCATTAGGATGACCTTTTGAGGGTTACACTTTGTCTTGTGGGAAGAAGGGGCTAAAGGCCTAGGGGGTAAAAGCAGCTGGTAAAAGATAAAAGCCATAGGAAATAAAACCTAGAGATGCTTCGCC